>JACYXH010000477.1:1807500-2032500 GCA_026745465.1 Lota lota | reverse complement strand
CAACACTTTTTCAGACCAAAGCAGAACTGTTTTCAACTGAAAAAGGTGATTTGGGTATGCAATTACCCTTTAAAGAGTGTTGCATGGCTGTGCTTTAAGCATGAACAAACGCAACGGAACTGTTATAATATTGGTTGCGTTCGGAATATACATGCCCTGATCACACATATACTACACACAAACATCCACAATAAGGGAAGCCTAATATGTGCTTGGTTTCGCGCTTATGTTCAGAGCACCCAGTACAAGACGGTAGAGCGTGTGGTCCAGACGGTGAAGAACCTCTGCAGCGCTCTGGACGCCGTGGAGATACAGCCCATCACAGAGGCCGTCAAGAGGCTGCGCCACCAGGCCAACCTCCCCCAAGCGCGCTCCCCAGAGGTAAGGGTCGCCAAGCACGTGCTCGCCAGAGATAAGCCCCTCCCCCAACGTCATGCTCCCCACTGGGGAGGGGCTTTACTCACACTCATGACGGAACAGTTTTCAAATGAAACATTGAAACCGTATTCTATAGTGGGTTTTTGTTTGCATTTCTTCATCTACAGGTTGGGTCCAAATCATCTGGTGGATCATCCTATTGTGAGTACCTCGACAAGACCCAACATGCGCACACACACTGTAATATAAATTCCCTAAAGTCCTGACCTTTGACCTCTGGCAGGTAACACCAGCCCCGTGGAGGAGAGCATGGCGCAGCTGACGGATGCTGTCTACGACCTCGCCAGACTCTACCTGCGCTTCTTCTGCCCGGTGGCGTCCTCCTTTAGCTTGACCCACATCACCGCAGACGGCCAAACCGCAGTGGGGAGGGGCACCCGGGAGGCCTCTGGCACCACCGACCACCTGCAGTTCACCATTTTCGCCCTGCACGGGATACCAGCACCATGGATTAGCAGGTAAATCGTCATTAGGTCATCGTCAGCATGAGGGTGACCTCATCCAAACTTTGGGAATACTGTTGGGTGAGTGAAAAGAGATCTGTGACGTGTGAACTATGGGTTGATTTAGACTGATTAGAGACAACGGACCAGAATGTGTCTATACACGTTGTACATAGCCTGTCCAGAGCCATCCCTAGCACAGAAATGATTATTTCCTTGTATGAGGTCTGATTTGTCCTCGCTGGTTGCTCTCAAGACCTTCCAGCGATGGACGGACCAATCAAAGGCTGCCATTGTTCTATGAGGTGGGTGAGTTGATAATGCAATAGACAAGAGAGAGAGAGCGGGCGAGAGAGAGAGTTTCTAACTTCTATATACTCATTTGCAAATGCAGCTGCTAGTGGATCCTTAAGACTGCTTCATTGTTTGGTCCTGGTGTAGATTATTACAGCTTGTAATTAGTTAAGTTAGTTTATTTTGGAATGGGAGCGTCCAGTGAAATGTTGGCTTCATCTCTAGCGCGTGTGCCTGGAGCTCAGCCATGGTTTCCTTTCCCACTAGTCATGTATCAGCAATCAGACCCTGCAGTCCTCTGGCCCACCACACTCATTTGTATAATGTATTTTACATTTATTGTGATGATTAGTATTATTATTAAATTCAGCAAGGATTATCAGGTGAATCCTCAGGTTGTGAAGTTGGAGCAGGCTCGGTCAGTGGGCAGGTGGCTACGACTCTTCTAGTCCTAGAGGCCTAGCCTGTAATTGGCCAGCAGTGTGTTCCACACGTATTACCTGGTTGACATTTCTGAAGAGAAACCTTTGATAACAGGCCTGCTCCTTTAACAGCATCAACAGCCATTTTTAACTAACTTACCAAAGATGTCTTCAGAGCTAGCTTCACGCTAGCTGGCCTAAAAGGGCATGGGATTGATAACACGCGGACACACCACACACACAAAGGTGCATGATAGTTTGGGCATTCCTGTGGTTAGCATATGCTTGTCATTGTATGTTCATCATTGTAAGACATTTGTATATGATAAGACAGATGGCAGAGTAGTTTTTGTAAATGTAATTGTAATTCATTGTAATTCAATACACATACTACATATATTGATCTTTGTGCTTGTAATAATAAGGTTAAAAGTGCTGACTGTATTTTTCCGTTCCAGTTATGAGAAGTACTACCTGACCTGTTCTCTCACCCACAACGGGCGGAACCTGTTTAAACCAATCCAGTCCAAGAAAGTGGGGACCTACAAGAGCTTCTTCTACCACATAAAATGGGACGAGCTGTAAGACATCTCTCCTTGACCGTCTCTTCACTAACTCTTCTTCTTTTCCAGCCTTCCTTCTCTCATTCATCTGGTCTTTTTCTGGTGTCTGCTCCAGTTGCCTCCTCTTCTGCTTATCCTCTCATCTCTCTTGTCTCATCCCCCTCCTTCTCTTCTCCCTATTAACATAAGAACATGTGTGAGTGAGTGGCAACATCAGTTTTCCTCTTGTTCCACAATTTCTGATACTAAAATACACCCCTCAACTGACTTTGGTTACTTTCTGTTATTAATGTTGAATTTATACATTATATTGTTACTTATTCATTGTAATAATGTGCTGATCTGAAGATGTTGTTGGTTTATGCAATATACAGAGTGCCAAGATCACCAACCGTAGCATGTTTTCTACCATCTCTACTCTCTACCCCTCTCTTAACCTCTCTGTCTCCCTCAGGATCAACTTCCCAATCGCGGTGGCCGTGCTGCCGCTGGAGTCCATGCTCTGCCTGTCTCTGTTCGGGTTGCTCAACCAGAACGCCAACAGCTCCCCGGACTCCAACAAGCAAAGGAAAGGCCCTGAACTGCTGGGCAAAGTCTCGATGGCTCTTTTCGACTTCCGTCGGTGAGGAGGGGCACCATGGCTTTGGGTTTTTATAATGTTGTGGTGGGGCGACAGACATCGCGTCACCACCCCACTCGTCACACATGCGACCAACAGTTAAAGGGCGCTTGCCCATGAAAACACAACGTAACTGTATTAGGGTGAATTATGCCAGTGTCTATGTAGCTTCTGCCACGGTTAATTTATTTGCCCTGTGGTAACCTACATGCAACTGCAACGCAATTGGGCAACCTATACAAGTAAACATGATTTGATTTTGAGTATTTTTAATGAATAGTTTGACAGATTGAATGACATAGTGTTAACATGGTCTTTAACGTCGTTTGGGTTTGTGCTACTCCAATTTTGATTGTTCTCACTTGTAAATCACTTTGGATTAAAGCATCTGCCGAATGGAAGTTATTATTGTGTGTGTGTGTGTGTATTTGCAGGGTGCTCGCCCAAGGGAGAAATCTCCTGTGTCTCTGGTCGTCTCCCCAGGGAGCTGCTGCAGTGGCCGGCTCAGCAGGGGGCCGGAGGAGGACCCCTGCTGAGAGGATCATCTTGCAGGTCAGGTCCACTAACGTCACCCTGTCATAGCGGTCATATTAGGATTGGGCCGGTGTAACATTTTTCAAAACTTGATCGTACTGGTAATATCTAGCTTTACAACCATATGTCATATCCACACTAAGATATTTTCGTTGTAAAACGCATAACTCTCGTTGCTTCGGGAGACGCCACTACAGGTTTGCTAGCAGCTGCCTGTATTTTACGTCATCAACTACGACGCAGTCCCTGATTGGCCCGGTTACGTCATCAACTACTACGCAGTCCCTGATTGGCCCCCATTACATTGTAATTTCAGGAAATCTATGTGGGAGGCTAGTAAGGATGGGTTCCGAAACCCGGTATTAAACGGGTCCTGGTGCCAACTTATTAAAGGCTGTAGGGTCCGACATTATCTGTTCTGCTGTCTGTAATGGAGCAATAAGGGAGTGATAGTTCCATAGCGTCATATGGTTTAAGAGGAATTTATAGAAACGTTGTGAACATAATGGCAACTTCTCTGTCTTTACACCTTAGCATCTTTCGTTATCCAGATACAGATAGCATAAACGGGATCTCTCTCTCTCGCTCTCTCTCACTGCCTGTCTTTGTGTGAGGGGCGGGGCTGTGCTCTGGTCATGCTCACAAACCAGGGTTGCCAGATTCGCAATTTTTTTTTAATTTATTTTTTTTACAATGAAACATATATAGGAAACTTAATATATGTACTTTTCAAACATAGGTCAAAATATAACATTGTTATTTGGACTACTTTGAGGACGGTCTTTGGGCTGGGCATTTTAGCAGGGCCTAGAAACCCTGTCGCATCACCATGGAGAGAACTAAAGCGTGGTAACTTACAATACGAGCAATTTATCAAATCATCTGACCACCAAACATAATATAAATCTGAAATGTGAGGTTTTAGACTACTCTGCTTTCAGTCCTCCATCTCTCGTTGTCCATTTTGTCCACTGCAGGTATGCTGTACCAGAGCCGTAGATCGATAATAACTAATTATTACAAATAGGGTAATGAATGAAAGCGAATTGCTTGGCTAATTGTTGAATGAATATACTTAAAAGATGTGGCAACTTGTTGTAGCTTGTCAGGCTGAAGCTGCAGCCACTGCCCAAGCCTCCTCCACCTCCAGTGAGAAGGTCTTGTCTACAGTAATAACAATACTATCAGTCAGGAGAGATCCCCACTCCTGCCGGAGATGGAAGATATGTTGATTTTTGTGCAGAAGAAGTTCGAAGTTTTACCCTAGAAGAAAATTATCCTGTTAGCCTTTTGCTGAAATTGCTATAATAGTGACTTATTTAAAACATTGCTGCTGAAGAGAATTTTGTCATATAAGAGAATAATAAAGCAATATCAAATCTTTTTTTCTTTCTTCCAAAATAATACAAATAACCGATAAGAGCATCGATAAAGTACTGAACCATTAAGCAGTATCGATGAGAGTAGTAGTATTGATAAAATCCTAATGATATCCATCCCTAGCGGCCAGAGGTCCAGACTGATCCGTGTAGCGAAGCAGAATGTGAGGTCAGGTAATCAGGATGGTCTCCAGGCTACTAAAAAAGGTCCATGATAGATAGAAATAACCCAAACAAACCCAACAAAACGAGTACTCGTTGAGATTTATACCTGGTATGCAATGAGGTTTCTATTATTTTGTGTGTATGTGTGCGTGTTTGTGTTAATGCATCATGTGCATGCATCTCTGCTATTTAGTCACTAAGCAGAGTTTCATTTTTAGATACATGTAAGTAATGACATGACATGTCATCTTGCTCAGGTATGCCCAGGTTAGGTGGTGACCTTTCAGCTGCGAGTCAAACACCCTAACCTAGACTATCCGGCCCCGTACATAGTGAACATACATGATGTGTATGTTCACCTTTACATGTGTGTGTGTCTGTGTGCAGGTGGACTTTCCCAGCCCACCAGCAGATGTCTTATATGTGGGGCCCCCAGTGGCTCCCAGCCCAGAGCCTGACGCCTTGGAGGAACTTGACCCAGACCTCCGACGCAAGCTAGAGAAGATCTGCAGTCGGGCCTCCACCTTCGGGTAGGACCATCGAAACTCGGGGTTGTAGGGATAGCCATTTAATACTATTGTTTATTGTTCAATACTTAAAGATAATATTGGGAGCAATAAATAATACAAAATCATATTGTCAGAGTTTGAAGCCTGCTATTCCCTAAAATTCTGCAATGTGTGATGTTTGCAAATAAGACCCTTTTAGTCTGATATGCTTTAAAACATCACCACATGGTTGTATAGTACAATGTAATAAACTCTTAAAGTGGTCGTGAACCAAAAATCTGTTTTTTTCCTTTGTTTTAAACATGTTAATATGTATTTTATGATCTTCAACCTAGTATTATATTTCATTTTATCACTGTTACTGAAATAAGACCGTCATTTTGTGAAAACGGGAGTCAAATCCTATGTTTTTTGGTCAGTCTCTGCCAAACAGTTTGTGGATGTTCCAATCTGCTCCGAAAGCAGGTGACATAACGTATAATGCCACGATGTGTTTGGATGTGTGAAGCTCCGTCTGAGCGGCAGTTGATTTTAATGTTAGTGTCCGAGAGAGGATTAGGGTTTCTGGGACACCTTTAGCATAACGCCATCGTGTGTGAGGCATTTCATATATATCATCGCTCTTAATAATGCTCATATACAACGGCGGTACTTTAATTATCACAAAGTTGCCATGGGTCGTAACCATGGGGATACCACATCCCCCATGCCTCCTAGAACTTTCAGCCCAAAACGCAAGGGGTTCACTTACACTTTAATAATGTTTAATGACTTTAGCCACTAAATATTATGATAGTACATTCTTATATATAGCCGTATATACGTTATATACGTTCCTATTGCTGAAACCAATACCCTAATAAAAAAAATTCAACCATGCCTCACTCTAAATACAGTAGTGTTTCACTAATGGTGTTCTTGGGGTCTTTCCTTCCCGTCCTTTACTCTTGAACGCCCTATCTCTCTATCCATCCGTCCATCTTCTGTCCACTAGACTGAAGAGGGCAGACTACCAGCTCCTTTGGGACCAGCGGCTGTACTGTCGGCGGGACCACCCCAGCAGTCTTCCCAAAGTGCTGGCTGGGGCTCCCAGCTGGGACTGGGCCAATCTGGCTCACATCCACTCCCTGCTGCACCACTGGGCCCCGCTGGCCCCTGTCACGGCCCTGGAGCTTCTCGATGCAAAGTATGTGCTGGCGGACGGGCACGCTAACAATGTTTATTATTGTGGACATTTGTGCCAATATTGTCAAATATTCCAATATTAAATGAATTTAACAAATGAATAGTGAGTGTGTCATCTTAAGATTTGTGTTTGTGTGTATCAGGTTTGCAGACACAGAGGTGAGAAGTGTCGCTGTGGGGTGGATAGAGGCGAGCACAGACGATGAGCTGGCTGACTACTTGCCACAGTTAGTACAGGTACTGAATACATGCACTCTCTACCTCACTTTCACTTGTTGTGATTCATCACTCACTAACTCGACTACACCATTCATTTCTTGGAGAAATGTAGTTATTTATTTTAATAACCAGAAATCAGTACATTTTCATGCACAGTAAACAGTCAATTCAGTTAAGCTCAGAGTAGTTTAGCTCTGAGAGAACCTGTACTTCCATGGCCCATGTTTGGGAGTCTGATTTAGCAGACGCTTTTATCTAAAGCAACTTAACATCACTGGGGATCGAACTCTGAACCTTTTGCCTTGGAGCAGACCGTCTTTGCCAATACACCATCCTGTTCAGTTGGCTTTCTAGTCATCAATTTTAATTTCTCTCACTGTCTCGGTCTGTTGTCTCTCTCTGTTTCTCTCATTCTCTGTCTTTCTTTCTCACCCCTTAGGCACTGAAGTTTGAATGTCACCTGAAGAATGCGCTAGTCATGGCGTTGCTGTCAAGAGCCCAAGGCAACATCAATATCGCCCACTATCTCTACTGGTGAGTACTGAAAAGGCACTCATGGAAGGCCTCTTGTTCAATCAATTACTTGGTCGGAACTAACTGTTGTATAATGGTGAGCATGCCCTAATGCATACATCAAAGTAGACATCATTTGATTTCATGCCTTGTCTCACAATATTGTTTGGTTGATGTCAGACCCGAACCGGCGACCCCAGGCTTATGTCTACCACACTTTACCACTGCACCACATGGATATATAAATCTCCAAGGGCAGATGAGACTAAATTTTGAGAAGAGCAGTATTCCATACATTTTGGTTTGGTAGGTTTGGTAGGTATGGTAAAATGGCATTTGTATGCTTTAAAAACAGGTTTACTGGAAGTAAACATCAAAATTATCACCAGCTATATTTCTAAATAAACAGTGGCAAAATCCACCTTCAAAGCGGATTTGATGTGTGTACCCCTTTTAATGCCCAGCCAGCACTGGAGAGAGGCCGCGGTTTAGATAGGTGAACTTCAAACAAATGCATCCATTGAAATTTGGCATGGGTATACTATGGAGTTTTTGCCATCTTAGACAGCCAAGCCTACGTCAATTTGATTTAAAGTTATAGCTGTTTAAATGTCGGGATTTGTATACCTCCGCCATCTTTGGTCTTATGCCTATGATTTTTTCACCATATAGTCACCTGGTACATGTGTGCCAAGTTTGCAGCTTTTACCACCATGGGCACCGAATCAGTTTGTGTGTGGGCGTTTGGTCAAGTTGTGGTCATTGCAATAAATCCAAATGGTCTGACCAAAGGAGTTGCTGCATGAAAGTTGTTCATCATGATGAATGGCATTGCACTTTCCTAGTGGAAATGGCAGCCTGTTGGAAATTTTGAAATTCAAGCGCTTATTATACCACCTATGGGCGATTCTGGCCCATCCTTTGTGTCCCTTACTCATTTTACAAGTACCACATGCCTGCTAATCTATACAACTTTTGAGCATGTCGTTTTTGAGATATTGCCGAATTTGTCAGAAAAATAAAAGAACAAATTCTAATAATAATAATACTAACGAATACAATAGAGTTCCTAATGATTTCGTAGGACCCCTAAAAAATATCACCTCTTTATAGTATCGCTCATTCAGATCCTGAATGGAGCATGTCTCAGCCTCACTTGTAAGTCTCTTGGGATATATATGTCTGCTTAATGTAAAAGACTTGGTGGTCTGTTGCTCCCTGCAGGCTGCTGAGGGATGCGGTGGAGGACCAGGCTTGGAGCCGGCGCTACGAGCAGGTGCTGGGCGCGCTGATGTGTCTGTGTGGGGCGAGGCTGAGGGCGGAGCTCGACAAGCAGACCAACCTGGTCACCTTGCTAACAGGCGTGGCTGAGAGGGTCAGACAGGCGGGGGGCTCTGCACGACAGGTGAGGGGAGAGAGTGTGTATGCGACTGTGCGTGTGTAAGAGTGAGACATAAAAATAGAACAGTAGTGGCTAGGGATGAGACGGAACCATTATCTCACAGTATGGTACAGCCAAGGTACGGTATCAAAAAGTAAACAGTATGATTGGTCTTTTTTTGTATTAAAGCCATTCAATTAATATTATAGCTAATGTATTTTGGCAATCCCTGAGGCTGTGAATTGATGAACATCAATAGTGCAAGATTAAATATTATTTAAAAAACGTTTCACCTAATATTAAAACAGTTTACAGTTACAGAGAACAAGTATCAAGTCTAGTAATTATAAGAACAAAGAAAAATATAAATTAACAAATTGCACCGGATAATAAAACAGTTCACAATTAAAAGAATACAGTGCTATTACAGTTCAAACTACAGGACATGTAAACTACACACTTGGGTGAAGCTAGACTTTGCACTTCACGCAGAGTACATGCCGACACTACTATTTAACAAAGCAATTGTTGCGCCATCTGCTGTACAAACAGTATATTCTGCAAAGTACATATATGTATATATATATATATATATTTATATATATATATATATATACACACACTTTATATAATGTGTGTGTGTGTGTCATGGTGCATTTCGCGGAGGTTGTGTATAGTAGTGGTTAGGAGGATCAACTCCCAGCTGTAAGGTTAAAAGTTTGATCCCCAATGTCCGCTGCCGACCTGAATGCATCCTTGAGGCTTGGTAAATATGGATGTATGTGTCTAGGTGGCGCTCCAGGAGGGTTTGGAGAATGTCCAGAACTTCTTCCAGAGGAACAGCTGTCGTCTGCCCCTCAGCCCCAGCCTGGTGGCCAAGGAGCTCAACATCAAGGTAAACACACACACACATCCGCATGTGTACAAACATACTTGCAAGCACGCACTCGCTCACACACACGCACAATGATGCACATGCACACGTGCACCATTCCGTTTAATACAGTCAAAACATTATCCTCTCCATCTCTTAATCTGACCTATTTTCACTCTGATCTTAATGTAACGGAACATGGTGTAAAAAGTGGAACCAATCTAATCAAGTGACGGAGAAAATAACTTGTGTGTGTGCACGTGCATGCAGGCCTGCTCCTTCTTCAACTCCAACGCTGTTCCGTTGAAGTTGGCTCTGGTCAACGCAGACCCTCTGGGAGAAGAGATCAATGTCATGTATAAGGTAACGATGACCCCTGACCCCAGACAGTCAGGTTGACCCCTGATCCCAGACAGTAATTTTGACCTCAGATAGTAAGAATGACCCTTAATAGTAAGGTTAAGGTTGACGTGTGTATGTGTTAGGTGGGGG
The DNA here is from genome assembly GCA_026745465.1 of Lota lota. Classification (NCBI taxonomy): domain Eukaryota; kingdom Metazoa; phylum Chordata; class Actinopteri; order Gadiformes; family Lotidae; genus Lota; species Lota lota. Next base: position 2,022,470 of record JACYXH010000477.1, on the reverse strand, counting down.
AGGACCTGAGGCAGGACATGTTGGCTCTCCAGATGATCCGGATCATGGACCGCATCTGGCTGCAGGAGGGCCTGGACCTGCGGATGGTCAACTTCAAATGCATCTCTACTGGCAAAGATAAAGGTATCACACACACACACACCAGAATACATCCAAATATCAGTGTTCTTTGGTTAAGATCAAGATAACAAAGTAATACTACTACTATGTATGTCAATTACGACACCAATTGCAGTCCTAACCATCTCTGAAAGAAGGGATCCCCCACTCTCCATTCTTTGTCAAAGTTTCTTCCTTGATAATTAAGGGAGTTTTTTGGGGGCTAGAGTTAGGGGGTGTCATAAAAATAGGACCTGTACTGCCCTTTGAGACTTTAACTGTGATCAAGGGCTGTACAAATACCATTTAGTTGACTTGACAACAAAACAGTATGGGCCATGTAACTATGTATAAATGAATGTGAAATCTTCATCTAATAGTCAAGACAAGACATACAAACACATGAGTGTCACCTGAGTGACACCTTTTACAAACAGAGAGCACTGTGAAACCCCAGATCAGCAACTAGCTGTGTAAAATGTACAATAAATAAGCTAGTAGTAGTAGTAGTAGTAGTAGTATAGTGGGATTTATGGGAATTTATGGGAACTGCTTTCTTCCCGGTGCAAAGGGATCAGCTGTGCATGTGTGAGCTGAGTGGGGTTTGTATTTCATAGATCATCATAGCTCTCTATTGTCTTTCTTATGCACTATTTCATGGTGGGGAAAAAAAGTATGATTTGATTAGATATAAGTTGAGGTGTCTGCGACTAATGTTTTGCATAGTCTAATCTGATTCGCCGGGCCAGACCCCTCGTCGACTGATCATCAAACGATCAAAAGATACTGATTTTTAAATGTATGCTGCTCAACGAAATAATAAATTGGCTTATCAGGGTTTCCCACAGCTGAGGCGCAGCGCCTCTGCTAAATGACCGACCGCATCTACAAACTTTTCACTATATAATGACAATATTCACGTCCGTTCATGTCATCTGCATTCAATTTGACTGAAAATAAAGGCTACTATTAGCCTTGTATATTATAACATAGACTAATATAATATACCGTAATTAATATAATACATCATGAACTGAACTTATGAACTTTCTGGAGAGGGAGAGTTAAGCATGGTATTCACATCCGATCATGACAAATCCGATGAGTTTCGGTGTATATAACAAATGCGGTACCATTCAGTTGAGAAGAACAGCGAAAATGCGTTAATGAGTACCGACAGAGAGAATCCTTTTCACCAGCGTGAGTTGTATATGACAGCAGCTGTTGAGACTTTTTTTATGAACTTTAATAGTTTCGAAATGCTGCCAAACTTGAGAAGTTTTTTTTCATGACGTTGGGTATCTTTCTAGACTAAAGGTCTAGAATGTGGTCTACTTAGGAAAGAAACGGATTGGATAGTGCCACTGCCATTACACAAAGTGGTTATCAAACAAACAATAAAGTAATTTATTGAAAGCTAAACATAACACGGCAAATTGCACACAGAATACTTGAGTCAATCCCTCACCCCTACAGAAAAAAACATTGTATAAAATATATTATTTTCCTTCTAGAAGTCAAGCAATGTTGTGGTATCACTCATTTAGCACCCCCATCCTCCCAATGGAATGCCCTGTTGTTACACACGCAAGATTCTTTTTTATAAGTTTCATAAAATGTACGCAACATGCACATAGACAAGATGAACAGATTCACATACGATGAGGCACCCTTGGATGCGCACGCTCTCTCCTAGATGTGAGCATGTGCTTCCGATTGCAGGCATGGTGGAGCTTGTGCCATCCTCAGACACCCTGAGGAAGATCCAGGTGGAGTACGGAGTCACAGGCTCCTTCAAGGACAAACCCCTGGCTGAGTGGCTCCGCAAGTACAACCCTGCAGAGGACGAGTACGATAAGGTACATGGTACAGCTATTTCACTGTTTAAACAAGGGCAAAATATACAGGTTGGTGATTAATAGACTCAAGTTACATGTTTTTTTGTTCTCGTGTTTTTTCTTTGTGTGTTCTAGTGCTAGTGCTGCTATCCATTTTGTTTAAGCTATGCACGATGTACAAACCACCTTTTTGGTTTTAAAGATAATTTTAAGTTCCCCAATACGTTGCAAGCTGTCTGTCATAGTATTGGAACTTACATTGAAACTCTGCCACAAGAGTCAGATTTGGTCCAACAGCACAGCACTTAAGGTGCGTTCACACCAAAAGCAAAGCAAATTTTTACAAACAAAGACTAGGATTCAAAGACGAGGACGACGCGAAATTCGCCTTATTCTACTCTCGCGAATGACGCAAATTCGCCTTATTCGCTCGAGTTTAAATAGTTTAACTTCGGCTCGATATTCGCATGAAGCTGTGTCATGAAAGCCTGACAGCGTTGATTCTCTCAGCGTCACTCTTGTCCTGAAGTCCTGATTGAATCACAAAAGCGGCAGTCATCCAGCTCCTGGAGAAGACGGTAAAGTTCAGAGTTGTGTGTGCCTCCGGATGGTGTTATGAACCCAGACACGACGGCGTTGGGTTCGCTGACGTCACTTCCACAACAAGTACAGAATGGTAGTTATCTCGACCATGGCTGGCGGAAAGAAACTTTGGTGTTTACGTAAGGTAAGTCCCTCGTTCTTTGCGCGAGTAAACGCTTGCGGGTTGTGCGGTTAAACGCGCGCGAATAACGCAAATTTTAAATTTGCTTTGCTTTTGGTGTGAACATGGCTTTAGGCCTTTTTGTGATACTGAAGTCTTGCTTTATGAAGCGTTTTTCAAATAAAACCTGAGTTTGAACCATTTTAGAAATGACTATTAGTCGATTTAAACATTTTGACCCAACTAAATTTCTGCGTCAATGTAGACCTATTTGTAAATGTTAATGGTGGCACTGGAAAGGGAGCCTGGTTGGTCAGCACCACTAGTATATTATTTTTGCACAAACACACATATACAAATACACACATTATATTACGCACACTGATATTTGCATGCAAGTGCTTACATACAAACCTAATCATAGTGCCGTGAATTATCATCCTTGTACAGTTTAATTCGTTACAAAGCACATAAAACCGATATCATGTTTTCTCTTTCCCCAGGCATCTGAGAACTTCATCTACTCATGCGCAGGATGCTGTGTGGCCACCTACGTGCTTGGCATCTGCGACCGCCACAATGACAACATCATGCTGCGCTCCACCGGTCACATGTTCCACATCGACTTTGGGAAGTTCCTGGGTCACGCGCAGATGTTCGGAAGCTTTAAGAGGTGAGGCTCATTGCCGGTTGGCATCGTTAAGCGAGAAAGTCGAACCACAGAGCCAGTATGAGTCACTAGGCGCTTGATGGTTCGACCAACAAAGTGAAAACCAGAAACATTGATTCAACAGTTACTGCAACTACAAAACGAATGGATGTTGCAATGTGTAGGATAGGATAGAGTGTATGTGTACATTGAACATGTCCGTGACATAACAAGAGGGAAAAAGACAAAGGAGAGAAGCAACAAAACAGTAGCACCATGTAGTTCTTTCTCACTGTTTAACCAAGTGACAGATACTGGACTAGCTTAGCATGAATAGACTCTTTTAATAAACCTTTGTAGAAGGAGGGGGATGACTTTTCCATCAGGTGTCCGGTGTATCTGAATCCCCTCTTTTTCTCTCCAGAGACCGCGCCCCCTTTGTTCTGACCTCCGACATGGCGTATGTGATCAACGGTGGTGAGCGGCCAACTAGCCGCTTCCAGCTCTTTGTGGACCTGTGCTCGCAGGCCTACAACCTGATTCGCAAGCACTCTGGCCTCTTCCTCAACCTGCTCTCCCTGGTCAGCCATGACACACATGCATTCACGTACACACGCATTACATACGCATTACACACACATTGTACAGCAGTAGTTGGGACCGTACATGGGGCCGCCTTATATAAGTCACGCCATTTGCATATGGTAATCGATATTTGATGGTGCACTTTTTATTTTTTTTATGTCCTGTTAATGGTCCCATATATACAACTAGGCCACCTAATGATTTGTAGCCCTAAAATTGCTAGTGCACTGGACCTCTGCTGACACCATTCAAAATGTGCATAACTTCTTTTGTGCAATTTTAAACACATTGTAATGCACTGGTAGAACACCAGACTTGCCAAATGGCAAGCTTAATGGGAGCATATGTTTTATAATCTAAATCACGGTCTTTAGAAAGTGGAAAGTGGTAAGTGCAGTGTTGAGCAGTTTAAAAATGCATATGGATCAATGAAATGTGTTATTTTTACATCAATAGTTATTTTTGTGTGAAAGTTCATAGCACAAAGGCAGTTAAAGCCGTATTGAACACGGTATGAGCCACAGTCAACGACCGATAGTTGATAATGGGGCTGTGCTGTGCGTACAATGCATAGTGTTATGTAGCTTTTGTTCAAGACAATTTAGAAAACGTTTGTGTTTCAGGGGGCCTCAGTGGTGTGTCCTGCACCCGGGCCAAGCATTACATTATCTTGCTAGTGTTGAGAATCACTGGTGTACATTAATAGTTTTAATTAATAATAGTTGTATGTGTGTGTTCAATCTACCTCATACACGTGCCCGTCGGCTGGCATCGGTGTATGTACTGTATAGAATGTGTTTTTATGTGTGTGTGCACGTCTTTGTTATGCATGTGTAACAGATGACCTCCTCTGGCCTACCAGAGCTGAGTGGCTCGCAGGACCTGAAGTACGTGTTTGATGCTCTGCAGCCCCACAACACCGATGCAGAGGCTACCATCTTCTTTACCAGGTTAGTTATATCAACTATTTTCTAAATGGATGTAGAGTTCTCAAGCCTGATGCAAATGTCAGGTTGGGACCGAGCCTGACAAAATAATGTCTTTATTAATATAATTTAATTAAAGAAATATATACATATAATATATTTTAGTGCAGTGCATAGTGCAGCACTGTATCTCTCGTTATTCGTCTGAATTGGTGCATGCTTATTGTAGGCCGAAGATGCATAGCAAATCATGTTGTAGCTTTTAAATCTGTTAAAGCAATTCGACGATATATTACTTTGATCAATGTCACACACTTCTCAAACTCTGTATGTGCGGTCAGCTGTTCTGACAAGGGTCTGATTGTATAGCGCACCCTGCCATTTCTGACCATCGGGCCTTTTGGTTCGGGCCGGTCACGGACTTGCCTCCCCCTGGCTCTGTTTGGATCAAGCTCGAATTTTCAGTCCTGTTGAGAACTCCAATGGGAAGATACGCCACTTGGCTAAATATGTGAAGCAAAACCCAGGGGGGCAATTGAGTGTAGGCAGTGTAATGGGAATGTTCCTTAAAATCAACATACAAGCTACAATTTATTTTATTGTGCCATCATGGTCCTTTTCTGATGATGGATAAGAAGACCTTTATTGAAGCATATTGATTGAACACTGAATCATTTAGTTAGAGAAAAACTAATTTTTCCTCATGATTATTCATGAAAGCACTGCAGTCCATGCCCCGATAGTTGCCAACTACTCGTCATTTACAAGCTCACTCATTTAGTTCTGCTGTCTTATTCATCTGAGAAGGAAAGGAATATATCTTACATCCATAATATTTTTATATTTAACAAAAAATATAGTGAAGAGACTACTCACTACTGGATCACTACTGCTACCAGCTGGTTGTCATGTCGTGTAGCCTCAGAGCTAGTGGACTTAAAAAGGCTATCTATCAATTGTGCATCAGTAACTAATTGTGTATTCACAATTACTAGTAGATTGTGTAATTTGCACAGTGGCAGTGAATAGCCAACACTACTAGTCTCCATGCATGTCTACACTGTCTAGCGCTCTACCCCCCAGTGCTCAAGCATGGTTCTGCTGTGTTATTCCTGACACATTCGGCACACGGGCAACGGGAGGGGCATAGCTCGATCTCTATGATAGCTCTGGTTTTATACATCTTGTATTTGACCAGCAGCTGGCTCTAAAACTATACTGCGGAACGCATAGCAACAGTCTACTGTTAGAACAACACAGGTCAGCACATTATCAGGTTAACTGTCTGGCTCTATGAACAGGTTGCACCGGTTTGAAAATAGTCTTGTTGACACAAAATGTCCCTGGGGCGGGGATTTCTAATTTCCGAAACGAATTTCATCATCCAAGCGGTACCCAAACTCTCATCTCGCCTCTCCATTTCCTCACGTTTATTTTATAGTACTATTCCCCTCTCACTCTCTGGTCTTCTTTCTTTAAGTTTCTTATCAATTCCTCTCTCCTTCTGACCCCTTTTCCAATCTACTTCAGGTCCTAAATTCATCATCTTGAATGATTTGATCATTTTGGAATTGAATTAGGTTTGGGTCAACCCCTGGATTAATGCAAATAAACATACCTAAGGTCTCAAAGATCCTGTTCCATGTGTTTGTTTACCGGAATTCTTTTTAAGAAATAGACTTGACTGGGTCTAATGTCTTGCTCAACTCTTCAGAGCATGACATTAAGACTTCCATTGTTATGGCTTGGATTACTACTGGGGCCTCCCATGCTGTATGCAATAATGCACTCACTCAAAGTATCTCCCTCTCCCTCTCCCTCTCCCTCTCCCTCTCTCTCTCCCTCTCCCTCCCGGGCAGGCTGATTGAGTCCAGCCTGGGCAGCATCGCCACCAAGTTCAATTTCTTCATCCACAACCTGGCCCAGCTGCGCTTCTCGGGGCTGCCGGCCAATGACGAGCCCATCCTGAGCTTTTCCCCGCGGACGTACAGCCTCAAACAAGACGGCCGCATCCTGCAGGCCTCAATCTACTCCTTCCAAAAGAGATACAGCCCCGACAAGCACTACGTGAGCTCCACAGTCTTGAATACCCGCTCCCCTCAAAATCACATTTTCCCATGGTTGTATTTTGGATGATTACCCATGACTACCTAGGTGTTATTTTGTGTATAAGCAGTTATATTTGCCTCTTGTCTGAAAAGAGATGCATCGGTTTTATCTCACAGGGAAATCGGACCAATCCAGTCTGCTCTTAACTGAATATCAGAAATTGAAATCGAAGAAAGAGCTAATATAATAATATTAAGTGACTGTGATCATGCTCAGGACTATATAATCAATATTTAACAATAATCAATGTTAGACTCTGGTATTTAAATTATCAATATTTCAATCAAATCAATGGAACAACAGACCAGTGTTATGATCCAAATACTAAACTGAAATTACATCCTATTCATGAAGAAATACAACACACAGCATTCTACATGCTGTTTTCTGTACAAACTGACAATCACCATTTAGTAATAATAACTTACTGTATGTACTGTCAGTGTTTCAATGCAAGGGTTATGAATTTTCCAGTCATCAGCTAGATGCAGTCAAGCAAGCTGGTGTTTTTACAGTTATTATATTGAATTCCATCTCTTATATTGATTTCAGAGCAGGTACTAGACACTCAAGTAGTGAGGAGAAAGCCAGTTAGCTCCCTCTCTTTCTCTGTCTTTGTTCTCATGGGATCTCTCTCCATCCAGACCTATGTGGTGAGGCTCCTCAGAGAGGGACAGAGCGAGCCTCAGTTTGTTTTCCGCACTTTTGACGAGTTCCAGGAGCTCCACAGCAAGCTCACCATCCTCTTCCCCCTCTGGAAGCTACCAAGGTGAGACCACAAACCCCTCATCTCTCCAAACCACCAGGCATGCACTGACTAGACCACCTGGATTGGGGAGCAGTGTAAAAGTAATCACAAGATCCACTTAATCCATTGTTAATTGGCTGCTGACCTTGTGCATCAAGGTGTATCCAATCAGAATACAGAAGTACAAACATGAGGGGGAGACACCCTTTATTTGTATAGCCCTTAATCACAGTTACATTATCAAAGGCCTTTACAGGCCATATATTTATGACAACCCCTTACCCTAGCACCTCAAAGGACAAGAAAATAAAACCTTAATCGATAATGAAGGCAGAGGGGGGGGATCCCTTCATCCCGGGATAGTAAGGAGTGCAATGGGTGACATAATTGACATACAATGCAGTAAAACAAGTATTTTTTTTTTTAATCATTTAGACAGTTTGGAAAATTTGTATTGTCCATGGTGATGGGGTGCTGGCCAGTAAGCAAGCTGGTAGCCGTCAGGGGTGTCCAGGCGTCCATCACCGCAACGCACTAAAATAGAGACAGAATAATGGTTTGATGGGGCAGGGTGGACAAGAAACATATAGGCAACCACTAATCAAATCCATATCAGCATTGGGGATAGGCTATTGCTGGCTAGCATGTCAGTTTAGCTGTAATGAGAGCTGAGTACACACTTGTCTAAGTTGTTTGACAACAGTGGTTTTCAGTTTCAGTTGTTTAAAAAAAAAAAAAAGGTTAACTTCGTTGGAGCAGCATAGCAAGTGGAAGCTAACTACCCAGATGGCTGTAATATGGGGACTAACACTGAGGTCAATGTCCGCAGCTCTACGAGTTTTGTATCAGAGAACCTGATGAAATGACCATGATTCAACCAAGCCTCTGAAACTTAAGAACCCATTTCAAAAGCCTTTACAGACTAACTCCATTGTAGACCCCCACTGGCCCCCCATAGTTCTTCCATTATTCACGGCAGCCTTCTCTCCTTGTGGACCCGCTCCTTGGTTCCCTGAAAGCACCAGTTCTGTGATGGTAATGTCCCTTTGCTGTTGCTCTCTGTCTCTCTGTAGCTTCCCCAACAAAATGGTGCTGGGCCGCACGCACATCAAGGAGGTGGCGTCCAAGAGGAAGCTGGAGCTAAACAACTACGTCCACAACCTGCTGAGGAGCTCCACAGAGGTCACCCAGGTGAGGGACGTTGGGTCAGCGGTCGGGGGTTCTCCCATGGTATATATGTCAAGAGAAACGTTTTTAAAAAAGGTTTTAAAAAGTTTAAACAGTCGTTAAGCATAGTAGCTGTAGCTAGCATGGCAATGATACGGAGCTAAGCTTTGAGATAAGGGGAAAAACCATACGCAGTGTGCATAAACTTAAATTAAAAAAGTATACATATTTTTTATGTATGACAGTACAACACAAATTCATCATGGCCGAATAAATTCTTGAGACACCCACCCACATACCAGTGGTATATATGTCTAAAGATAATCAAATATATATTTAAGTACTGAAGTGGCTCAACACTTGCGCCAACAATTGTTCGATCGCTGGAAGAATAAGGCACGATCCATATGATGCCGGAGGTTTTGCTGCGGTTTTGCCTTGCGTCCACATGACAACGGAGGTTTTGGGGCCAGAAAACGGAGACTTTTAACAGTCTTCCAGAGTGGAATTTTTGAAAACGCAGCCCTTAAGGCGCTTGTGTGGACAGGCAAATCCGTAGCTTTTTTAAAACTATGATGACACGCTGGAGTAGAAAGCCGTTGTACGCAGGCTTGTGGTTTTCTTCTGTATTTTTGCATGTGAGCAGAAAGTTACACCACCATCTAATGGCCTTGCATACTTACTACACCATTTTCACTCTGCCTTCCGTGTGAACAAGGATAGTTCTGAAAACGTTGTCGTGTGGCTTCAAAACCTTTTTCAAAATGCAACGGAAAAATGTGAAACCTCCAGCGTTGTGTAGGGGGGGCCTAAGTGGTGAGACAGTGGGCGGGCTCTGGAGAACCTGTGTGGCGTCTGATTGGCTCCCCCTCTGGCAAGCAGCCCAGATCCCACAAATGTTGTTTTTTATATTGTCCCTTCATATCTCTCGACAGTGTGACCTCATCTACACCTTCTACCACCCGGTCGCTCATGATGACAAGACAGAAGGCTTGGAGGCCACGGCCAAAGTTCCAGGTAAGTCCCTGTGGTGTCTTACCTGGTGAAATCATGTGGAGGACAGGTTTATGTTATCCACCTTATCATTAATCTCCTCCAAAAGGCCTGTATCACTGAGGTATAATAGTAGGGGTGTTAATTATGGGGACTTAAATGAATGAGCAACACCTGTTTTGTCCCTACTATTAGACCTTTGTGATAAAGCACGTAAGGTTATTTTCATGTGACTCGTTTACAAAGGTTATATTCAAATGATATTGTTGAATAGTTTAGTTTATTCATTTGCACAATGAAAGAAAACAATAAAAATACATATTAAAAGTAATTAAGAATGAAAAAGAACATACAAATATAAGTGCAGGAGAGGGACAGAAACCCCACTGCGCTTATAAGACTCTCTCCCCTCTAGAGACACTGTCACTTGGAGAGCCTTTGGGTAGAACCTTAAGGCTATAAAGTTCTATATTTGGTTACTTCTCTAGAGCCTCCCCCACTCAGTCCGACATCTGGCCGTGTTGAAGGAGAGGTGAAGGTCTCGGTGTCCTACAGAAACAGCAACCTCTTCATCATGGTCATGCACATCAGAGACCTGGTACGTGCACCAACGATATCAGAGTTTTTGTCCAATGGTTCTGGCTTTAACTGGTGTTTTAAATATTTTGATGTTATCTTATTGTCTTGGGTTGGAGGATAAGCAATATCGATCTAGCCACACTTCCTCCTACCAGCACTGATGTTGTGTCTTCAGGTTTCTGAGGATGGGACGGATCCTAACCCATATGTGAAAACCTACTTGCTCCCTGACCCTCACAAGACATCCAAACGCAAGACCAAGATAACAAGGAAAACCAGGAATCCAACCTTTAATGAGATGGTACACACCACACTGAACTGTATTATCTGTTGACTGTATAATACTTTGTGAATGCATGGTATAAGTATGGGACTTTTATGTAGTTTGTTCTTTTCTCCATAGCTGGTGTACAGTGGCTACAGCAAGGAGACCCTGAGCCTGCGGGAGCTGCAACTGAGTGTGCTTAGTGCCGAGTCACTGAGGGAGAACTTCTTCCTGGGTGGCGTCACACTAAGACTCAAAGACTTTGACCTCAGCAAGGAGACTGTCAAGTGGTACAAGCTCACGGCCGTCCCATATTTTTAGACAACCTCTCTCATGGGTTGCTTACTGGGGACTACCATGCTCTTCCGTCTTCAAAAATAAAAGCTCCTAAAGATTTGCCCCCAGAGGGGGACAGCTGCTTCCCAAACATCACTCCTTAATTTCACTTCATCTTTTATTACACCTCACTTTCATCCCTCCTTTTATCAGACTAATAGAAAATGTTTGTGACAAACAATCTCTTCTCACCGTGTTGCTCTTTTCTAAACGATAACAGAGCTGTAATGTTTGTACATTTTGACATTAGAGGACCAAAACTGCTTCCTTCAGAAGAGTATATATAGATTGAGACAGTTATTTTCAAGACATTTATAATAGCAAGATTCCTTATATCTACATAGACAAAGTGACCGGCATCCAGGTTTTGCAGCAGTGATTTCTGGGAAAATTGATCCCACAAGACGACTGTGTGTGGCCTTATTAATGCCCTGGAGTGTGCCAAATTAATTAAAAAGGCTGGCAAATCAACAACTGTTCCAGCCAGCTAAACAGAATGCCTAAAATCTTTGCTCACATCAATTTATCACTCAGAGATCATCTTTTACTTGACTAAAGAGTACACCTAGTGGAATATATTAGTGAAGCCCTTAAGATACTAAAGCCTTTGATGTTTCTCCATGAAGGCATTGGATCACAATGAGGAACTGCAATTTCAATGGAGCCTGGATTAGAGGGGGGTCAGCACAGTCTGAGATCCATCAATCTCATCCCAGAACCCCTGATTGGGCATGAAATGCCGCCGTTGTGTTGGGGTGGGATGATTTACCTGCCATGTTAGTACAGATCCACAACTGTCTGATTCCTTAGTAACAGTAACAGGTGAATGATAATATTTTGTTAATTAATTGTGGTGAGGGGTTGGAGGGGCAACATAGTTAAACTCTGTAGAAACCTTTAGTTAAAAAAAAAAGGGAACAACAAGCAATGGAAATTGGGTGGCTATCTTCCTCTCCTACAGCTAACAGTAACTCTGAAGATGTTTAGTAAAGAAAGTTATGATGAATTAACTGGAGGGAAAACCTTTTCTTATGCATAGAATATCTAAAAAGACCGTTATGATTTAAGACACTTTGCTCACAGTATGAATAATGGTGACTTCATCCACTATTAGTGACTGTATAAAAGGAGTGTTTGTCTTAACATGGCCAGTTATTTATTCTTCATTGGTGATCTTCAACCTTATTGGATCATTGTGTACTATAATTCATCTACCCTAAAGAAAATTAAATGTTTTTGGAACAAGATGTGTGTGACTGCATTTTATTCTTTGTATATTTTGAGTTTATCTTAAAACCAGGTAGTGTTTTTTTTTTTTTTCTAAAGGGGAAGCCTGCCCAGTAAAGGTGGCAGGTTTAGGTTGTAAGCCTTTCCGGTTTCCTGTCTGTTGCAGCGAATTCCGAATAATAAATATGCCTTGAACAAGAAACACATTCAAGCTGAACACTAGTTGGTTGCTTTCTTCTCTGCCTCTTGGTTATCAGCCATCTCACGTGGCAGAATTGCTGATTCGCTGGTCAGGTTTGTTTTCACTAGTACTGCCGCCAACAATATGATTGGTCGGAACATACAGGAAGCAAAATAAAGTGATATGCCAAACATTTTCACACATTCCTGTCCCATTATTTGTATGACAAGGTATGACCTTGGGTGTTTGTTTCCCAGCCAAAAAAGCTTCTGGTTCTGAACTCCAATGTCTGCAACCTACCTGTATGCATCCTTGAGCAAGATGCCAATGCCTTTCCTGCTCAATAACATGTATCTAGAAACCTTATTTTCTTTGGGTAGATCTGTTAAATGAGCAATTGTTAAGTTACATGTGTTAATATATCATAGCAGAGCAACCCTCAGTGTGACCTGATGATCTAGTTATACTTTTTTTTGGATTGGATATAAACAAGCTGCTGGAGTGAACTTGAATATTCGCTGCTCTCCTCAAGAGAAGAGAGTAGAGAAGGTATATGTTGAATAACTAAATAGTAATCATAATAAATTGGGCTATTTTGAGTATACAGATTGTCAAGTTTAGTTGCAAAGCTCTTAATCACCGTTACATTATCAAAGGGCTTTACTGGCCATATATTTATGACACCCCCTTACCCTAACCCCCCAAAGGGCAAGAAAATAAGCAGAGTGGGGATCCCTTCTTCCAGGGACAATTAGGAGTGCAATTGGTGGCATACTTGACATACAAAGTAATATTACAAGCAAACATTTGAAGTAAAGAAAAGTATTGTCCATAGTGATTGGGGTGCTGGCTGATGAGCAAGCTATTAGCTTGCTCATCATTGCCAGCAACACACTTAAACAGACAGCATTATGGTAAGATGGGGGCAGGCTGGACAAGGAACATGTAGGGAACCTCTGATCTATTAAGGGTAGACTACTGCTGACTAACAGGTCAATTTTGCTGTAATGACAGCTGTAAATCCGTTCAGGATTTTATTGATTAGTAGTAGCACCTTAAAATCTGACCTGCCATTAATTGGAAGCCATTTGAAGGAGGAGAGAATATAAGTTATGTGGTTGAATTTTCTGGTTCTAGTAAAATATAGTTATTGAGTAAAGTACTGTCTGTCTATACACAGCAATTATAAATTGTTAGTTTGTTGTAATAATTGTTTTATTTTCATTTAAACTATGTTTACTTGAGGAGACTCAAGTTGAAATGGAAACAAAACATCATTACTATCATAGTAGGTTTGTAATATGGTTTTAAGACAAGGGTGATGCCTATATGCTACATAATTTAAATATACACCTAGGGTCAAATAATCATTAAAAGGCATAATAAAAATAGTGAATGATAGTCGAGTCTAGTTTGAGTCCAAGCGTAAATGTTCTGGGTTAGAAACCCAATGTCAACACGAGTCTATCTGAAGGCATTCCTTATAAATTCCTATATTTAAAGTAGATATTTTTCTCAAAGCCCAACACAGACTCATATATTGTGTTTTGGATTAAAATTATATTTAGTCGTGTTTTCTGAAATAAGTGAATCATCGGTAACAATATCATGTTTTAGTGTTATATAGCTGACATGCATATGATATATTCAATGTTATATTTTTCGTTCTAAATCGGAAGACCAGATAACTCCGTATAGTTTGTGGTCTACGTCACTTCCTACGCAATCGCAAAATACCATTTTCTGTCGCGTGTGCGGCCTCTCTTCCTCTACCGCCATCATGGGTCGCATGCACGCTCCCGGGTAGGCTTGCTTTTTGAAAGAAATACATAGTATTGTATAATTTAAACGTATTCAAATGTTATAATGTTGTATGGTAAAATATCATAGACCTTCGGTGAATTAAATGGCGAGCTTGAATTCGTTATTGAGCCAGAAATTGGGTTTTGTAATTTTCCCTCAGTCGCTCCTCATTTCCACTAGCTGCTTATGGGCTAGCTTCAGCTAACGCTAATACATGCTAACGCACTATACGATGCAAAGTAACATTGGTTTCAATGACCGTACAGTGTTACTGTTCACTGTAGTCTTCTTTGCTAGTTATGTTATCGTTTGCAATGTGTTTATTTCGAGAGACGAAATACACACGCTTTCGACTGAACACTGGACGTTAGCTTTAACCTCCCCAATGTCGCTAGGCCACTACGACATTTTCTACTGTCAAAATGATGAGGGGCTAAATAAGGTCTAAACATTGTATTATCCCATCTACAGAAAGGGCTTGTCCCAGTCGGCTCTGCCATACAGGCGTAGTGTTCCCACTGTGAGTACGCAATTTGTTATCTATATCCAACGCAACCCGTACATGCTAACATGAAGTTCATGGTTTATTCGATGATGGTCTAAACAAAGCATTAATTGTGCATTCCAGTGGCTGAAACTTACATCTGATGATGTCAAGGAGCAGATTTTCAAGCTGGCGAAAAAGGGTTTGACTCCATCTCAGATCGGTAAGTATAGCTCTGACCACGTCCAGGATAGCTTACGAAATAGTTAAAGCTTGCACCGTTTAAGGTCTAAAGGTACACGCTTTAAGCGTCAAATGGCCTCATACTGACGGAAGCCCATTGCTTCCGTCATTTTATGAACATTACATATTTTAAATCAGGACATGACTGTTCATAAGGTATGTTTCAGCAGTCATATTGAACGGTACATATATTAATGACATAATACTTTTAATATCCGGCAGCAAGAAATATAGCTTTCCTGGTGCATTGTAGATTGTGTGCATGCTGCCACACACCGTACGCCAATGTGTCATTCCTATTCCTCACTGTTTTTTACTCCATTTTGGGTCAGGCGATATTTATAAGCAGGTCTTGCAGACCAGAGCCGCATGATTGTTGATTTGATGGTGGCAATAAAGAAAAATAATGTTGAATGGGAAAAACTTGTATGAAGTCTTGCTGTGTGAACGGTAAAGATCCATGCTACCAAAATTCTCAAACTGGTTTTGTACTAACTACACTTGTACATTTTGATGTCAGGTGCACTTTGTCTGTCTGTATGCACATATCCGTATTAACCAATAGGTTAACGTAAGCATGCAACATGACCAAAAGCAAGAACCTTAATGGCAAATTCTCAACAATCAGTCTAATAAATAGATGGAGGGACGTTATGCATGCTTCTATGGTCAAACCTACCGTCAAAGTTTGTAGTAGATGTATGTCGATTATACAAATGAGTTGCTTGCACAAATCACTGTCTTCCTCTTACCTTTAATAAGAGTTGAGATATGTCTTTTGTGCTACAAAAACTGGAGGTAAATTAGCAGAATGGCTTCTCTGTGCCTACTCTGCCAGTCCCCTTCGAACAGACTGCCATGACATGGACTTGAAATAGACTTCATATTTGGACACTGACATATTCACCAAATGTAATTAGTAGGTGTAGGTAAAAATTGTTTTGTCTTGGCTAATTGCACATTGTAAAATTACAAAAGAACAGTGCTCTTAACTGCTTTTTCTTGCATTTCCTCACTACAATATTTGTTTGCTGGCCTGCTCAAGTGGCAGTTACCTGAAATTGTCCTCGCTGGTCAATTTTGTGTGACATAGTAATTTGACACTGCATTTTATGACACTGCATTTTATGTGGCATGTTGTCTCCAAAAATGGAGTCCGATGAAAGCAACTGCTGTATAGTTCATAACTGCAGCTGCTGTTTTAAGGTTTCTGGAAGCTTACCATGGGACTAGTTCTTATTTAGTAGACTAACTGTTGCAACGTCTCCCTATGTCCAGGTGTGATTCTGAGGGATTCCCATGGTGTGGCCCAGGTCCGTTTCGTCACAGGCAACAAGATCTTGAGAATCCTCAAGTCCAAGGGCCTGGCCCCTGACCTCCCCGAGGACCTCTACCACCTGATCAAGAAAGCTGTGGCTGTCAGGAAGCATCTGGAGAGGAACAGAAAGGTACATGAATCCGTCCTGCTGGGTACATCTGGTTAGGCCCAAGAATAAAGCATTGTATTCCCTAATCACATATCGGGAATCACTAGCTGTATGCTAAGCTCCAAACTTTTGCGTTTTTATGTGTACAATTTCAACTAGCTGGAAGCTTATCATAACATGAACATATTTGTAGTCAATCCCAATTAATAGTGATTTCAATAATATCCATAAATTCACATCCTATAACTATTTAACACAAATAAGGCTGTACCTGTTTCTCGTGTCACACTGGAAACAACACAAGTTTTTTTTAATTCTGAAAGTCTCCCATAACTAACTAGGAGTGGCTCCATCTTACACATTGTGACTTTAAAGTAAAATGAATGTGCATCCAAACCACGCGTTTACAAGCCCCTAATACAATAATGGGTTTGGCATTTGTCCAGATCAGACTTGGATTTCTTGCACAGGTCATAGTCCTTCTTTTATCTTTTCAAGAGATATTTCTGTTAGAAAAACTGGAGGTAAATTAGAGTGGCTACCATGTGCCACCTGCAAGTCCCCTTTGAACATGTATCGAAACCCATCATAATTTCATTTTTGTTGGCAAATCTCTTGGTGAATGGAACATTATGAGGACCGACCGGTGTACCATGTTTTTGGATAAATAACTGCAATAACATGTTAACTATTTGAATGCGGTCTTCCAGGACAGGGATGCCAAGTTCCGACTGATTCTTGTGGAAAGCAGGATCCACAGGTTGGCCCGTTACTACAAGACCAAGAGAGTACTGGCCCCCAACTGGAAGTAGTACGTATAGCCCACATTAATGTGTTAAAGATGCTAACCAGATGTAGAGTTGTTGCACAGTTCATTGTCTCCTCTTAACTTTATTAAGAAATGGGATATTTCTGTTGTGCTAGAAAAACTGAAGGTAAATTAGCAGAGTGGCTACCATGTGCCTCCTCTGCCAGTCCCCTTTGTACATGCATCCATTATATCATTATTTGATCTTCATTGGTGTATTTCTGATTTCAAATAAGATTAGATTATTGATCCTGTGTGGGCAATTCAGGAAATGTTGACAGGATTTAAGTAATTTCTAAACACAAGTATTTCATGGCAACTATAAATGTGTAGATGCGTAGCTTATTTTCTAATTGTCCATTTTTTTTCAACAGCGAGTCCTCTACAGCTTCTGCTCTGGTGGCATAAACAATTTTTTGGATTAATAAAAAAAATACAGATTCTGTATTCTGTCTTGTCCTCTTTTTTTTTTACTGTTTAGGTAAAGTGTTTCATACCATGTTGCATATAGTATATTATCGTTTTAAGTAAATTAGGCACCCTATACTGTACACACCATGAATGTTGACATGTTAAACAGCATTTTTCTAATTTGTAGATCATTTTTGCCCAGATGTACTAGAGCGGTATTTACTAATGTATTAAGTTATTTAAGCCTAGTATGCTACCCCTTTCACCAGCACCAAACATTTTTATATGAGATCGTATGCATGTTATTTTGTGTAAACATGAAGATTAAATTGGTGGTGCGAATACATAGAAATATTGCCCTAATTTGTAGTATTCCAATTTATTTAATATGGTACTTTTCGGATTAACAAATTATGGTGGCATTATTTTATAGTTGTTCACTACCAATGAACAAAACTGAATTATTTATTGAAAATTTTAAAGTAACCCCTGATATCCTTCAACTAACCCTATTTATTTAATTTATTTTGAAACTGGAAAATCCAACGGCCGGAAGAATGTTCTGTTATTTCCCGTCTAGTAAATCAACTACTATATACTGTGTACACCACAAGCAATAGTGCTAATGCTAAGCAAATCGTTCCTTTTTTTAAGAATATAGGAAAATCAATATTCTGATAGGAAGCGTTACCGTAGACCGTCCAACTAAACTGATAAAGTAGTTCCTCAGTGAAACTAGGTTCTAATAAAAAAATTTTTTTGTTGGTTAACGTTTACAACGATTTAACATTGTTCAAGTCACCTTGCCATGTGACGTTAAATATCAACTTTCAGTAGGTTACCTTATTCTAAGATGTCCTCGTGGGAAAAACCCACTTTCGCATTCCTTCATTAGTTTATATTTTCAAAACCCTTTCTAAATTACTACTACGTATTGTCGGGAAGTTACGGGCACTTTCCATGCGTCACGGATGGCAGTAATCCGAAGGCGTGGTTTAATTCGTGGGCTGGATATTGTATAACTGACCTCCTTTGTAGCCAATCGGCGAGCATTGACGTCAAAACTTGTTTATTTTAGTGTCGTGTTGCAATTGCTCACAATTCACTCACACTTACTACGACGAAGACGAAACATAATGGACAATATGGAGCGAAGACATTCTGCATTTTGATAAAGACCAAAAAGACAAACGAGCGGAAAGATGAAGCGACTCCATATCGACGTACATCTGTCTCTGGAAAATAAGCGAAATCTGTTCATTTTTGACGAAGAATATCAAAATACGTGAGGAGTACTGGATTATCGCCATATTTCAAGGCAAAATGACAACAATTATTGATTCCAGAAAGGTATCGACTCATTCCGCCATGGAGAAGTTCGGTAGTGGGGGGATGGCGCTCTTGCCATGGACTAAACAAATTCTGTGCGTTGTTTGGGAACAACTTCGCATGTTGGTCCAGGTTATATACATAAGCTTCATGTCAGGTAATTATACTCAACTCACCATTCTCTATTAAAAGGCAGTTTACGTGTTTACTCTTGACAGTGTGGGAAATATGTCTAATCGAGTTTGATTTCAACCTTAATTCGTCAATCAATTATAAAATGGGATGACCTTTTATAAATCCGAATCAAAGGCAAGACATTTGGGCAATGTATATACGGAGTGTATAAACTGTTACTTTTTTATTTGTTCCAGTTTTTCAGTTGTTTAGGTTTGAGGTACACCTGAGAATCACAGACGAGTCCGGTCAGCACGTCCAACACATTGGCGCAACAACAAACCCAACAGATTCCTTCCTCTTCTCCTCGTTGTTTGACGGAGACAACGGTGTTATGGTTGGCAGTTCGAATCCACTCTCAAATTTTTGCGGCGACGTCGGCGACGGCTTTCCTGGAGGTGCCACGGCCGAGGCTCTGCTGTCCAGCCTGCGAGGTGACGACCTGTGCTGCGGAATAGTTGACGACTTTGTGTCAATAGCGACGAGCAAAGAAGACGGGCTTTTCGTTGGAAACCATCCTAGCTGGAAAATGGGATTCTCGGGCGACTGGAACATCTTTGCGTCTGGCACTGACACCGCGGATTCAAGTCAGAATAGTACGGGAGAAGTCTTGAAACAAGACCTTTCAGAAGAGGAGAGGAGCCCCCATTGGAGCAGTGAGGAGGATCAAAGCCAAGGCGATTTTGACAGCGAGGAAAGTAGAGCTCTTTGGGAGTCCCTGTCAAAATCCAGTGACCCTTACAACCCCTTCTTCTTCTCTGCCTGTATTTCAACCAACACCAACATGGGGAAGACCAAACAGGAACCGAGAAGCACCAGTGGCTCTGAATCCGTCTCCACCAGTAAAAAGGGCGAGGAACTTACCGGGCCACCGAGTCTGAACGTCTGGGTGAGTCGGTCAGACAGCGAGAGTAGCTGGGGCAGCTCGGACGGCTCCTGCGCGGATCTAGACCGAGAGGAGAGCGAGAGGCTGTGGGAGTTCTTTAGCAAGCCACTCGATCCCTACAACCCCATGTTCTTCACGGCTTGTACCGCCAGTGAAAACCCCCCACCACAACACACCACACCGGCAGCCACCCTCCTGCAGGCATCTTGCCGGTCTTCCTCCACTGTTGCGGCGCTTCACTCCACGCAAGCCGAGCGTGCTCCCACACCTACCTCGTTGTCGCCTTGGTGGTCGTCGTCATCGGAGGATGAGGAGGACCAGCTGTGGAAGTCGCTCTGCCAGAAGGGCGACCCGTACCACCCGCTTAACTTCCAGGCCTGCCTCAACAGCTCCGACACCACGCTCACTCCAAAGCCCAAACACGGAGAAGACCTCCATGACCCATCGGTGATCCACCCCGAACAGAGTCCCCCTTCGCTTGTGGAGAAGGAGGAGAAGAAGAAGGCCGTGGTTCCAAAGCCGACCACAGTTCCCCGACCCGTCCTACCGGAGCGCCCGCAAGTGTGTCACCACCATCCGCAATTGACCCGCCTCCCCTGGAATAAGACCACTGGATCACCTGGCTCCTCTGCTCAGGAGCACGGCCATGGCACCACCATCAGCACCACCAGCAGCCACAAGCAGGTCACTATTCAATCAGTTCCCAAGCCCAATCATCGTCCATACATCCAGAATGCTCCCCCAAAGTACCAGTACAGGCCTTTATTAACCACAACCTCTTCGTGCCTTTTTAGTTTATTCTGTTATAAACAAGTCATAGTAGTATTGGTGTAATATAGAAGTTACTAATAATCCCAGTTATCACTCATTATTATTATTATTATTATTATTATTATTATTATTATTATTATTATTGTTATTATTATTATTATTTCTTAACCTCAATGTATGGGAAAGAATGAGGTTCACATAATTTAGGAGTGACATATGTGTTAGTAATGTCTAGGTGATGTCATGGTTTAGCCCTGCGCTTTTGTGTTTAGTTTAGCATAGTTACACTCACAGTTGTCATGGCTAATCTAGTCAAGGAACGTGAGTGATTCAGCATGGGGTCGACTTCCTCGTGCACTCAAGTGTTCCTGTGGCTGTGTCAGAGAGTATCTCTAAACAGTCTTATGTCATGTTCAATCTTAGACCCTTAGGCAGCACACCAAAACAGATTTGCTTGTCACACAACAGGCATCTCCCAGTATTCACAGTTGCTTTTATCTAAAGCCACTTTTAGTGCATTGTAGTTACATGTCTGTTCCGTTGCTGGAACACCCTATACTACACTATCCTGGCCCCAGAAGACATGCCGTCATAACAGAAAAGTTAAGGAGTACCCACTGAAAATGAAGTTATGAGGTGTTGTTCCTTGTTGTTTCTAAGTTAGTACTGAGTTATGTAGGTCTCTCAAGATTAATTATTTTATATATAATTAGACGTTTTGCCTTCCAGCATTGTTTCCTAACTGGTCTTTCCCGCTCGTTGTTTCCAGGTGCGTTTCTCTCCTGTCATTCACGTCCACGTAATGCGCTCATGGCCATTTGCTCGCCAGGCTTGCCGAAAAGGACCCTGGGAGGAAATGGTCCGCGACCGGGACCGATTCCACCGGCGAATCGTGGATGTGGAAAAGGCCATCGGACATTGTTTTACCCAGCAACACCGGGAGCGAATCAGGCCTAACCTGGACAGCATCTTGATTTATCCCCCCACTCTCCCTTGAGTCCACGGACAATGTCAATTGACTCTTCATGATCCGTGTTTTTTATGAGAATTTTTGACTGGTTGCAATGCAACATCGAATTTGACTTTGGCTAATGGGTAATTCGGATTCGTAATTCGTAATTCGTACAATGTTATTGTTGTGTACCATGACCTGTGGCTCATAGATTTCTGTAACTGTTGCACTGATTTGACACTTTGTTAAACATAAACGTTTTGTATGCCTTAAATAATGACCCAGTAATGTAACTTATTTCATTGCCCTATGGAGCTTGTTGTTTTATTATTATTTTTGTCTTTTTTACAGTTGGTTTGAAATGATGACTTGTGATTACGTTTTAGCGTTTATATTTATTTTTTTGGTTGATATGAACATAATCAGTGGTGCCTAGAAGACGGCAGTGAATGACAAGCAGAAGGATTGTGTTGGCAGTGTTTCATCTAATTTTAGGACTGTGAATTATTTTTACTTGTAGAAGTTGTATTCACCCACGTATTTGTTTTACATTATTTGCACTAAATAAGGTTCCCTGTTAATGACTTAAAGACGGAACATTGCAAACATTTCATCCTCAAGTCTTGAATCCACCTGCCTGTAGTAATGTTATCTCCTGGTGCTATGTTTACTGAATAAAAACTGTACACTATTTATATATCACACTTGTGTAATGTGTTATATCCGCTGGGGTTTTCACAAAACAAAACCTTTCTTCTTTCCAATTTAGGTCATGCTGGTTGTGGTGTTGTGGGGATTAAACTTTTGTATCCAACTGGAACAAACCAAACATAGAATGACTAAATTAACATATGATGCTTTATCTATGTATCTAAGGATGTATGGTAAAAACTTAAAGCATAAGGCATTAAACCTATGGGGTTTCATTACACATTTTAAATATATTTAGATGGCTCTCCATCCACAATTTAATGTTAAAATAAACTGGAGGCATACTGACACAAACACAAGAGACAACAAGGAAACTGGAGCGGTTTTAATAAACCTGATTTAAGTTAAACTATGACCCAGTGGAAATGTTTTCAAAGTTGTAGGTGTGGCTTATTTGGGTGGGTCAGTTTGAGCTGCGTGCACTTGTGGAGTGATTAAACCAGCACTGTGCCTTAGTGCAAACACGTAGACTACACATATTGAAATTAAATTATTGGAGATTAACCATTGTAAGTAGTATGCTACTGTATGAAAACAATAGCCTATACTGTATCCGTTTAAGGCAACGCAATATACTAAGTTTCTTTGTGCCACTGCTTTGTATTTTAAAACCCTTTGAGAACCATTTTCTCGTTCAATCCCTTTTCAAACTAGTCATGTATTTGTGTGTGTGTGTGTGTGTGTGTGTGTGTGTGTGTGTGTGTGTGTGTGTGTGTGTGTGTGTGTGTGTGTGTGTGTGTGAGTCGCTCTTCTCTCTCAGCCTCTCTCGCTCTTCCCCACGAGATCTCGTCTCCATGTAGAGATACTGCTGCAAGGCTGGTGTAACACAAGGGTTAAAAACACAGGAATGATGAAACGAAGTCCCGGGGGGCAGAAATCAATTAACACGTCGTTTCACTCCGTCTACAGGCCTACACGGCGTGGTGCAAAGGTGAGCAATCGCTGACACTGTTTGCTAGTCATTCCCTTGTCATCCCAGCGGGGAGCCCCGATCTGGCAGTGTATAAAAAGGACCGATTGTCGAGTTTATTCAGTAGCCATATCTAGGATATTTATTAACAGTCTTGTGTCACTTGGGCTACTTTCGAAATGTATCTCATGAATTCTATAGGCGTAAATTTTACGACGGATTCATAGTTGTAGGCTATAAATCCTTATATAAAGCAGCCCTTATCTTCCTCTTCCCGGTTACCAACAGCTTGGTGGCCTAGGTGACCACGTTTCTAAGCAACCAGCAGGACGGGCGAAGCTGAAACAGAATTGCATGTGATTGCAGCAGCGTAGCAATGGGCTTTGTTTTCACACACGCATGCGCGCGCGCACACACATACACACACACACACACACACACACACACACACACACACACACACACACACACACACACACACACACACACACACACACACACACACACAATACTTACTGGGCATAGAAGGGTGTCTCTTGGGTCATAATTACCCTCACCTCGCACCTTCTCCAAGCTGGTGATGCAACTATTGTGTCTGACACGAAGTGCTCACTGACATGAGTGCAGTAGATAGCCTATAGCAGCTGGCCATAGGTTATCCAATCCTAATCACATAGCCCATCGATTCATTTTTTTTAAATTAATCTAGTGTTGTAGATCAGTGGTGCCAATTGTTTAATTGATAACTGTAGCCATCTGATTTATAAAGGCTGTCTGGTGTTTTTTATAGTCTCGTACGTGGATAACAACAACAGCAACAACAACAACAACAACAACAAGAACAACAACAACAACAACAACAACAACAACAACAACAACAACAACAACAACAACAACAACAACAACAACAGATAGGAGCGAACACGCAAGAGACAACAATACATAGGCACACATAGCATACAATATAATCGGATTCTCTACCATAATTTTAGAGTTGCGTTTGACTAAATAGAAAATGTCACGTTTTATCACAAAACAAACGAATATATGTAATATGTATTTATGCAGAACGATAATAGGAACCCTATAGGTCACGTTGTGTAGGTCTACTCGTACTTTGTTATAGAGATGATCTATCTGAAGTTTTTGGGTCACACGTTACTTTAGCCAAAAAGGTGGTGCCTTTCTCAACATGTTTTACGTAGAATTTGCAACTCATACACGGTGCACCGCAGTTAATGACATACATTAGAAGCTGACAGCACAATATAAATATTGATCTGGTTTGATTGCCTGTTCACGTTTAAGATTAGTTCACTCTGTTATTAATGCGTTATTTCTTTTGACATGAACGTTTTGGTAAAACATAAACGGATGGCCTCACTTGATTGCTTAACTCTAAGGCCCCCTTGTGGTACAATTTGCACATATGTTCCTATTTATTAGGTCGGCCTATATGCATTCAAATTGTTATTTCAGTCCAAGTTGATAATTAAGTGGTTCTGTATCGTATAGAGCTGTTAAGGTATACAACTATTGTATTTAGAGGTTGCAAAGGCCTTGAAACTGTGGCCTAAAAAATGTAATGTGTTTAATGTTTAAAAACAAATACATTCACATTAATTTTCTCTGTAATATTTTTATGTTGATGTTAATTAGCACCTCAGAGCAAAAACCTTCCCTTGATCATAAGCTGATGATAATGTACACTTGACTGGAAATCTGGGCTTATATACGCTAAACAAAGAGATGTTGAAATTTGGTGAAATGTGTGACATGGGATTTCAGGTCTCATCGAGCATACATACATGTTGATCACTTCTACTTCAAATGTATGGGGTGATTTACATATATGGGGCAGGATAGTGTAGTAGTAGTGTTCGACTCCCAGGCTACGTGTTTGACTCCCAGGCAATCTATTCTGGGTTCAATCCCCAATGTCTAAAGAATGCCTTTAGGCAAACATGAGCAAAATGCCCTTACCCCTACCTGCTTCTCAATGACATGTATCTGAATTCACTCACAAGTTGCTTTGATAAAACCATCTGCTAAATGACTAAACAGTAAGTACGGGATGGCCTTTCCCAAGCAAGTGTCTTTCGTCTTGTAAGTTTCACAACTGTCAGTGATGCTTATCTCTTTAATCAACAGATACACCATGCCAATGGCAAATATAGAGCTAGAAAAGATGGTGCTGCATTCAACTCTTTAAAAACACACTAAAGATCATGGATATTCAATATTTTCTATAAGGCAGATTTTTTACAAGGCTAGTTTTACCCCGAAATGAGTTATATGACATCATGACACACAGAACTGCAAGATGCTGACGGTATCCATGGTGCTATTCTACAACACCAGGACCGAAGACCACAGTCATATCTGTACACACACACACACACACACACACACACACACACACACACACACACACACACACACACACACACACACACACACACACACACACACACACACACAAATTGTCCTTGCAGTTTTCAGTTGTTTTGTTTTTGAATGAGGTGTTGGTTGTTTTCCTAGATCCTACCAAACAGGAAGCAGTGTTTCACTACTTTTTTTATTATTATTAATCCATAAATGAAGACATTCAGAACTGATTTTATCATTTACCCAAAAATATATAAAATATGAGTATATGTATATATATATACATATGTGTGTGTGTGTGTGTGTGTTTTGTAACAACATCCCTGTCCCTCTTGTCTTTTTGTTGGTTTCCCTGTTGCTTGTTTCTGTGTGGATTAAAGCTGCTGTAGTATGTACGATTCTGGGGAGAGAGAGAGAGAGAGAGAGCAGAAAAGAAGAGAAAATAGCAAGAAGGCAAGATTTTGAACCTAAACAAAACCACCCAACAAATGTCCCCACGCTTAAATTGCAATCACGCCTACTGTGATTGACAGGCAAGATGGATTCCCCGAAGAGATGCCCTGATAGGTCAAAAATTGGAATTGGCTCATACTGAGGCAGGCGCAGTAAACTTGAAAGAGATAATTTTTATATATTTTGCAATAGGGTCAGGGAGATTGGAGGCGGATGGGATCTGATATAGTGTACAGTTGTAAAGCTCTGGTGATACACACTCCAGTTTAGTAGGTAGTGTATGCACCTTTAATGTTGGTTTGCGATCTGCCAATAAACTAATGAAGAAGACAAGAACATTTTGCTGTGTTTGCTGTGTTCTTAAAAATAATTATATACCCATTTCCACCATTTTGTCACTGATTCATTTAAAAACGTCAGTGTTTTTGTGAGTGACCACAAGCAATTCCTAGTGTTCACCAGAGTTCAAACTAACCATACTATGGGGGGAGAACTTCAGTGTTAAATTAAAATGGACCCAACAGCTCAAGTGTGAATGTACCCTTATTTTGTAATTCATAAATGTATTGTCCTTTAAATTTAAATTTTGTGTGTATTTAAGGCAGGCCTATTGCAAGCTGATGTCGAAGTGAACAATTTTATGCTGTGCCCATTACACCGCGTAGGCGGTCTTATAGGCCTACATATATATACAGTGTATATATATTCCTTGGTTGAGAGTCTCCATATCTTTAATGTCATTGAAAGCATTTCAGAGCTCAGATCTCATTATTGCTCACACTATAAGACAGACAGGATATTCAGAGATACCGGAATTAGATACGTTGTGGAAGTGCATAGGCCTTCATTAAACATTTGACAGTAACTATAGCCAGGACAATCTACAACAACAAAACACTGCATACACTACCAATTACAAAAAGGCACTGAGGTGCCGAAGCAATGAGGTATTGTATTTCCAAAGCGAGGTGAAAACAATCATTTGTTTAATCCTTTGTTCAGGCACTGTTCACTCCCTAGGGATGGGCTTCATGAAATAACATATACGTCATTTTACACAATATCATCACATGTCATATGAGTATGGTAGCTACTGCAGGTTAATGTGAATAAGGAAAGTATACATATTTGAATGCCCAATGTCTATTTAGAAATTATAAAGCAGATTGAACCATTAAAAACATAATAACATTATGATAGACCTACATTTTGTTCCAAACAAACATTACACACGTGATGCATTACAATGGCCTGAACACATCAGCAATCAACTATGTGGACTATAATACCCCTTTGTTTGTCAGAGCAATAGCAACAAAACAAAAAAATACAAGCTTTCTACATTTTTTTGTCATAGCCCATGCATGCTCCCACATGTATTCTCAGCAGTCTTTGGCACATGTCATCCCGATGACCTCACCCGATGTGTGAGACATGCTCCAAGGGGGCTTATTTACTCTAACTACTAGCTGAGGAAATGCAAACACATGTTAATCAGGCAGAGGCACCACCTGGTCAGGGACTGTCACCAGATGACGAAAAAGTCTCAACTTCAAGTTTAGCTATAACAGTTATGAATTGCTGTTTTAATGTGAGGCTGGGTACAATAAGGTGTAATAGGCCACAGTTGGATATATTTATATAGCTATAAAGTGAGAAAGTTAGATTGTATATGGTCAAGTATTGGCCTAGTATTAGGTGAGAGGTTATTAGGCCAGACTTGTTTAAATGTACACAGGTTTATGGGTTTGGTGTGGTTAATGCCACGCTAAGGGTCTGGCAGAGGGTCTTTTGCTGGTTTAAATGTGACAGCAGAACAACCTGCTGGTGAGAGGGCCTGCTGGGAAAGAAGTTATACTTTAAAGGTGAACTCGCGAGATCAGGATAGTCTATATACATTGGCCTTCAGCTAATCAAAATATAATGCAAATTATTATCTGTTTGTCAAAATGATTGAAATATGAAACATGATTTATTGATAAATAAATATTATAAATAGGAATTTAAATTAATAGGCATACTTAAAAGAAAAGCAATTAAAGACATTTAAAACACAACAGGTGTAGGCATATGTGCTTATGTAGGCCCATTTGAAAGTTCGTGAAACATCACATTTTAGTGAAGAAAATGTGCAAATGTATTTAAGTGTAGCGTTCATAGCCAGGGCGTCAGAACAGCGTTTTCAACCTCGCGATATCTGCATCGTCACAATAATATTTCACTCAGATCTAACCCTACTCATTTCGGCGAAAGCGTTTTTCATTTGCTGCAATTACTGTCGGCGGACGCAAAATGACAAGCGGAGTCGTTCCACTCTTCCGTTGCGTTTAATCCTATGGTAGTCTCCTTTAACAGCCTGTGTGCCTTAGCGGTAAGCATCAAGCTCATAGGAAAGCGAGGAGACTCCATGGAGAGGGAATGAAACAGGACTTGAGCCCGGATCATGGCGGACACTTTACCTGAACACTGGTCTTACGGTGTGTGTGGGGACGGCAGGGTGTTCTTTATCAAGTAAGACGTACAACGTGTATTTTTGCGAGACGAATGAATTAACGTTAGTTCTTGTCTTTCGGATTAACGTGTGTTGGTACATAGTGTTTTCTCTCTGGGCGTAACAGGTGTTTTTCTTCCTCTCCCCGGCAGCGATGAGAAGCTCTGCACTACTTGGCTGCATCCTCGCACCGGAGAATCCGTCAACTCCGGACACATGATGCGTTCAGGTAGACGTCTGGAACTGTGTTACAGATTTTTTTTTTAAACAGTCTCCAACACGCTAGATAAGAGCAGTAGACACGCTGGGTAGCTGTTTACATGTTGGTAACTGTTTAATGGGTAGGCCAGGCTTTAGAGGAAGCAGGAAACTTTCAGGTGACACGCAACTGTCGCATTCCTACATTTTAGACTTACCTCAGGGATGGGAGGAAGGATTCACCGACGACGGGGCGAGTTACCTCATCAAGTAAGCATTTCTTTTTTATTTACTGATAATGATTTTGTTGGTATGGGTAAATATAGTAAATATATCGAACACTTTATTGTATAATAAAAGTTAAAATGAGGTGGCCTGAACAGTGATGCAGCAATTGTCTCGTTGCATGTTACCTTATGATTACCAGTGTGTTACCAACCTAATACCACCCAAGCCACTCATTCACTAACTCCTTTCTACTAGCAACGCTAATTAAGCGAGGCACACGTCGTGTGGATTTAAGGGAGTAGATTAATTTTGTGACCCACTGCTGATCCTATTCTTTTGAGTGGTTGAATTGTATTTAGTGTGTATGGAGCTATAAGGCTTCCTCTTGGTAACAGGTGGCCTATCTGTTGTGTGTGTGTGTGTGTGTGTGTGTGTGTGTGTGTGTGTGTGTGTGTGTGTGTGTGTGTGTGTGTGTGTGTGTGTGTGTGTGTGTGTGTATGTATATATGTGTGTGTGTGTGTGTGTGTGTGTGTGTGTGTGTGTGTGTGTGTGTCAAAGTAGACTGAAAGGGGAAGGTCTTTCCAAAATAAACGGACCCATCAGAGTAAACATTAAACCACATGATTTGGTATGTGCTTAAGCAACTGGGCCAACTCCACCACGAGGGAATGGCATTTATACGTTGTCTTAAGTTATTTTAAAAGTGCTATAAGATCGATCTACACTTGGGTCTGGACAAACCCTTTAGCCCTCACCACACACACACACACACACACACACACACACACACACACACACACACACACACACACACACACACACACACACACACACACACACACACACACACACACACACACACACACTGGACTTTGGTCTTGGCGACCATTTGCCAAGTGAGTCAGGTGTAGGCAGAACAGAGTCAGCAGTAAACGTTGAAGGAAACTTTTATTCAGCCTCTTCGGATGAAAAAGTCTGTTAAATTGTAAGTTAATAGTAGCTACGCATTAAAACCAAGTCTGCGGATCTGTGTTGAAATCTGGCGCAAACTATGGTCCCATTTACTGTCGGGTGTCTTGTTATACGTCAGATTAGACATTTAGTTCAGATTAGTTATTCATATTAGTGTTTTGTTAAAGAGATTTTGGGCATGACCAGATAATAATTGCTTCTTAGCAACTTAAGTTTTGTAGAGATAGAAAGTGCTGGCTCTGGCCTTTGCCTGCTGTTGGGTCTTTTTATTTATTTATGATGAACCGAGCTAGTCTTTTCTACTTTAAACCAAACAGTACAACGTCAGAGTGAGCGGGCAAAAGATGAGACGTACAGACTGGAGGAGGTTTGTCATTTTTTGACAAAGGTCATCAGTCAGAATCAAAGTCACTTTTTTACTGTGAACAGTTAGTACTCACATGCTGCCTGCTCAGCAATAGAATGCAGACAATCCAATACCTTCATTCAATTTATGTCTGAATTAAATATCCAGGTTGGTCACTGCTCACCGGCGGAAGGATGGAGAAAAACAGTGGTTTGGTAACAGGGGAAATAGTTGATTAATGAATGAAAAGCTAGACAAACTTGTTGATTGATACCATTAAGTAGTTTGATTATTGGTAACCGTTTACTGATTTGGTTACTGGTTTGTTTACTGTTTGAACAAGAAGCCTTCACCAGGGTGCAGATAAATAGCATTATAGACAACAGTTGTTCAAGCTTATTATACTATCGACTTCAAACATTATATTAAGCGCATAATATGCAGTTAGAATATAACATCAAGTAAATATTCAAAAAGCATCCTGATAGTGATCTTTTAAACCTAAAACAAACAATGCTTGGGGAAGGGCAGGATAGTGTCGGAATGAGGGTGCTCAACTCCAAGCCGAAAGGTTCTGGGTTTAATCCCCCGCAGGTCCACAGACCACCTGTAGTCATCCTTGAGCAAGATGCCCAACCTCTTCCACATGCGGACATATACGCTGAATTCACTGCCAGTCACTCGATAAACGCGTCTGCTATATTACTAATACTTAATAGTATAATTTTGCTGTCTTCCACAATTGGACTTGCAGAGCTATGGGTCATTTCACCACCATAACAGAAGATGACCTAAGATACTGCCTGTGGCTGTTTGCATACAGACACTTGTCCTATCCACCTTCCCTCCAACTGAGCACTGCTCTGCCTGGGCTTGTGAGACACACTCACTCACTAGCTCACTCATACTCTCCCATTACAACTCACTACTACTACTCACTCGCAGTGTGCAACATGTTGGTAAGGGAGATCAATGTTGAGGAATGTCTCTTGCTCTGTCTACACACACACACACACACACACACACACACACACACACACACACACACACACACACACACACACACACACACACACACACACACAGGTATTCTTCAATGTGTGTGTTGAAGAACCCCCCCACCTCAGCAGGGGGCATCTAGCATGAAAGGGAAGGGACAAATCTCAGGAAAGACAGATAAACCTTTCCCAGGAATGCAGAGAGAGGGGGAGAGAAAAAACACAACCAGAAGGACAACCACTGTTTTTATTTTGTGAAGAATGACATGGCTTCTTCTTACCTACAACTGTCCAACAATGGTTCTATTATGTAAACTTTTTGTTTATCACCATCGATTAAATGTGCCCCCCCCCTTCTCCTCACCCTTCCCTTTCCAACATCGTAGGAGAAACTACAGTGGCCTGTATTGTGTAAGGGGCCAATAGGTACTTCCAAAACGATTTCATAATCTACAACACCATCGAGTAGCCAAGTGTCAAGTAAAGGGGTTCCTTGATAGATTTATAAATTGTATTTAGTTATTTAGTCTGTAAAACTATAGGTCATAGCTTACAAGTAAGATGGCACTAATGATTAATGATGTGCAACATGGCAGGCTCTGTGGAAGAGGACGTGCTCCCTATCTTTATACAAAAGGCTCATTCTAAGGTAAAGACACAACGATTCTTATTTTCATGGGATTATACACTAATTAAAACATACTTAAGAATTATATATTTAATTTCTGCCAAGGCCGTTGCTGTTGATGCCACTAAATTCTACACACTGCGACTTTAAATATCGTCTTACGTTATTTGTTGGAAAATATCCTACGTTACTATACTATTCATTTGATATATGACTATAAAATGACAGGAATCCCATTTATAACGTAATGTATTAGTGACTGTGGACATTGGGGAATTGAACCCTGTACCTTTTTGGCCGTGTGTGTGTCTTAGCTACACTATCCTGCCCTCTGAGTAATCAGAAGTGTCTAGGGGATAACTTAATCAAAGAAAATAACAGGCCAAGTATAATAATTTGAAACTAGGACTGCAAGCAGTCACACAAGGTGTTCACAGCTCACGCACCGCCTTCCCCACGCACCGCCTTCCCCACGCACCGCCTTCCCCGCGCACTGCCTTCCCCACGCACCGCCGCCCTTTTCAAGCCACGTCTCGCAAAATGCACGGTCGAGGTTGGACTCGAACCGGCGACGCCGCGTCTGTGCAGCGTGAAAAAAAAAAATGGTCATGGCATGAGCATTACCACTACGCTATGTGGACATATCAGTTTCCTGGTTGAAATTACACTATGTTTTGAGAGGGAGCGGTCTGCCAATAGTGGCAGATGTATGCCTTATAAAGTAGTTTACTGGAAGTAAACACATCTAAATAATCATCAACCATGTTTCTAAAGTATACAGTGTCAACAGCCACCTTCAAAACTGACCATTGAGAAATGATGTGCGTACCCCATTATGGCCCAGCCTGCGTTGTAGAGAGGCCTCGGTTTGGATAGGCGAATGTCAAAGCAATGCATCCAATTCTATTTTGAAATTGTTTTATTATCAAATATAAAGAACCAGATAGAGACACACACACACACAAGATAGAGAGACACACACACACACACAGAAAGACATAGAGACACACACACAAAGGCACTGACACACAGAGACAGAGAGACACACACACACACACACAGAGGCTGCAATAAACTTAAGAAAAATCACATTAATTGACACTGTGATGTCATGGAATGAGATATCGACACCAAAATTGTATCACATGTTAAGGGAGGTGTCCTCTGTGATATCCTGCCACCTGCTGGTGAATTGGTGCATTACGCTTAACAGCAATCACGTTAATTGATACTGTGACGTCATCAAATGTGATATCGACACCAGATTTGTATCAGATGTTAAGGAAGGTATCCTATATGTGTATGCCAAGTGTCAAGTTTCCGCTCCCTTCTGAAGCTGATCTATGGCTGATATAGTAATGTTCGATCATTTGCATATGATGAATTTGCCATAATTCGGCCATTTTGTATCCAATCCAAAATGTCCTTGAGATTTAAGCTTGGAAAAGCCAAAATATATTTAATCTGAAGCTCTGGTTCTGTAGAAGAAGATTTTTTAAGGTTTCACGAGATTTTCACTGTACAGCAAAATCTATCATGACGGACTTTAGGGTCCCAAGAGGATAAAATGTTCAGCATGTGAAATACGCCATATACACCAAGTTTCAGAAAATTCCATCAATAGGGGCGGTGGGGCTGATCGTTTAACTTTGACCGGATGTTATAGCACCACCTATGCGCAATTCGCAGGCAGACCTTTTGGAGACCTTAATACCGTGGATATGTATAAATCCCCCAAATTTGAAATTTTTGGATTAATGCATCGCGGAGATATAAGCGTTTCCAATCCGGAATAATAATAATACCCAACCAGGGCAATAACGATAGGTATCCACAGATACACTGTGAATACCTAATAATCACAACAATGAAAGGTGCTCTATAGTACAATCAGGGGGATAATTTTTGGTTTAGAGTGTCACATTTTGTGCCCTTACTGTGGAGGTGGAAGGCTGCTAGATGCCCTGTGAGGTGGATGGGGAAAGAGCCTTAAATATAGATCTCTCCCAAAGAAAAAGATCAGTGCAAAAGGGTACTCCGCTTGGCCGCAATGAGCACTGCTCATGCCACAAGGACAGCTTCATGTACACTCCTAATGCACATAAAAGGTTATAGCGAGGACATAAAATGGAGTGAGGCTGAAGTTATTATAGCAGATCAGTGGGGCCAACAAACGGATGACAACATGTTTGGGAAGGATTTATTTTTTAGGTCTATCACCAGCACAAACTAACGTCATATGTAACGTCCCAATGTCATAGTTACTAGGGCTGTGAATAACTTAATATAATAACATTTTGTGGTCGAACAATCAATGGGTGGTATGACTGAATATTCGATTATTCCGACATTCCCAAAGGCAGCCATGGATCCTTGGCAAGAAATCACTTATGCTCCATCGAGTATAAATAATATCACAAATGTTGTTAAGTCGACCAGTATTAGGCCACTGGCACTTTAAGTGGAATAGTGTTTCCGTCGCTGATCAGTACCGTCAATTTATTATTTATAATAATAAAAGAATAATGGTGCTACAGAAGTAATTTTTGCTCGAATACGTTAATAAGCACGAATTCTTGTTTATTTGAATGGGAAAAATAAATGAACTGTCCAAATGTAAAAAAAATAGGTTTTAACCATCGGAATCGAATATTCTAATATTCTGACCCATCCCTAATAGTTACTCCACTTTTAGTTCCAAATTTGAGCGTTCTCAGCCTCACCTAGAAGCCAGTTTGGCATCTAAGTGTCTAAATGTAAATTTTGCAAATGTTACCACAAACATCCTCATACAATACGTGGATGAAGTTGTCAACACACAGAGAGATAAGGGTAACAGGGTTATCTTACCACTGGCTTAACTGACAAAACACCATGCCAACCAATTTTTTTTGTTTGCTCTGGTAACAGAAGGAATTCAAAGGTCTAGTTAAGCTGTAAATGTCACCCCAAGGACAGTCACTCTTTCTTTGCTTAATGATATGCCCTTCAGGCATTCACAACGTTTCATTTAAAGACATGGAGGAGCTCTGCATGGTTTTATTTCCCTGTGTCCTGTGTCACAGTGTGCCTAGTAGGATTCCAGAAACGGGTAAATGAATAACTCCCAGCTAGTAGTCTGTTCATTTCCTTTCCTCTTGTCGTACAGTCTTCATAAATGCGCTTTGTGTGCGAAAATTCATCAATTGTTTTTGTCACTGTGCAGCTTGGAAGCCTTTGAGGTTTTTGCCACTGGGTTTTTGTCACAAAATTCGTTTAAAGCAAGCCTTTAAGATCACATAGAGGGACGATGTCATTCATGATAAAACAGTAGTTATTGATTGGCTAGTAACGTGGGCAGCATTTGGGTCATAAAATTGGGAGTCCTAAAATACATTTTATTAATTCATGTAATTCAAGTGTTCAATAAGCAAAACGTGTGGTTTCAGTGTCAATTTCTTTCCCCCTCAACTGCTACATTATGCATAGTGGGATTGCTTTAATAAACTTCCACACTCAATGTACAGTGTATCACTGAGGTGCTTAAAATGGAATGCAAAAACACAATGTTGAAATTCTTATATAAAGATTTACGCTATGCTATTTACTGACAAGAAATTTAATTTATGGACCATGTTGCACAACAAAAATGAAGCACAATCACCTTCCATTGACAAGAAATGACCAGTAAAACATTAAACCATTCATCTTATCTTAGTGATAATCTAAATGCTGCCCTCAAGTATTGCTGCCCACACTGATTTGGTTGATTCCCATATTGTCAAAATCAATGGAGAATTTGCAATTTTTTTTGATCTGCTATGCCAGAGTGTTTCTAGTGTCTTTGTGTCATGTTTGATTTGAGCAGTTCTCGAACCACATCTCCATACATCACCCCTTAGTGACTCATAGATAATGACACTTTTTATAACTATTTTGTGAGACATTAATATTTGTATTCTTAATGAGTTAATGAGTTAACCTTAATGAGAAAAACAGTAATCCAGTAGAGACCTAATTTATTGAAATTATATTTAAATACCGATCTAGCTTACAACGATGTGCTTCTTTAACAAGTGGCTCATTTCAGCCACCCAGTTTCCCAAACATGGACTTTACTTGGGCGGTTCAATATTACTTTCATTTTTTGTATTTGTCTGAGAGAATGACGCCATTTGCGATCTATAGTGTTTCCCGTACATATATATATTTTAGATAGGTAAAATCTTTCTATTTAATTGTCGAGCCGTGTGCAAAACATTAATTCACTCTTGCTCGCTCTATCACCAACCCACTGACAACGGACAATCTGTGAATAGCCCCTTCTCTTTGTGCACACTATGAATCAAAACATGCGCAACAAGGATTGTTTTTGGCTTTTCCCTGCAGAGAATATGGCTAGCCAAATTCATTAATATAATCAATCCAGAGTTCACCAATCAGTATGAGGGATGCCAGAATAAGCCTGGAGACCAACCTGATCACGTGACCTCACATTCCGTTTCATAACACGAATAAGTCTAGACCTCTAGCCTCCCACATAGATTTCCTTAAATGACAATGTAATCGGTGCAAATCAAGGAATATATCATAGTTTATTACGTCACCGGGCCAATCAGGGACTGCGTCGTAGTTGATGACGTAAAACTGGCAAAACAGTTATGGCGTCTCCCAAAGCAACCAGCGGTAACAACATTAGTAGAGTAAACACAGCCGTAAGTGCAGTTGTGGCTGTGTTTACTCTACTAATGTTAACGAGCGGTAACGTTAACATTAGTAGAGTTAACACAGCCATAAGTGCAATTGTTGCAGAAATGGACGAATACACGGCCTAAATCTCAACGAGTACTCGTGTATTCGTTTTGAAGGCACCTTTTTTGCTGTGAAAAAGCCTCTGATAGTTTACACCAATATACATCTATGGAAAGTCAGTTTCATGTGGATTATATACAGTCTATGTTAAGTAAATTTAACCTGTATTAAATATGGTCTATGTGCGTAACACAAACACCAGAGCTCCATTGGCCATGCAGTTCTTTACCTGCTTTTTACTGTTGTAGAGCTAGTGGGATACACTTCTAAACATTTTAATCCATTGGGAACATTTTGAAACGTGACACTTTGGTTTCATACAGCTATACACCACTAGACACACGGATCTCATGCCGGTGATCGCGTCTTTAGTTCCCTGTCACCTACCACCACAAGAAGAATCTAATTATGTGGGAAACTGTTGGGTTTGACATCTTCAGGACAGGAATACCGGTTTATTTAACGGAGGAATAAACACACATATTCATTGTTGGTGTTTTAACCAGAACGGGGGAGGAAAAAATCTTCTTTATTTTCGCACATGCGCAGTTGTACATTTCTAATAGGGCATGACTGTATCAGTGTAAGAACACAACACAATAACAAATCAGTCTATATGCCAACACCCCCACTTGCTCTTATACTGTACAAGTCGTAGTCAACCTAACTTTATCTGTAACATCCCTAGAACTTAGTTATACATCTCACAAATGTCAGTTTATATTCTAAACATATAATCCAATAATTCTTCATTTTAAAATTTCTCAATTAACATTTATTTTACACTTGTGAGTGAGTCACTATCACTTGCAGCGATTGTCCAGTTCCTTCCTGACTGTTTCAGGCCGTACAGTGACTTGTTCAGTTTGCAGACTAGTTGCTCACCTGTATCTGATCTGACTTCAAAACCCTCTGGTTGCTCCATGTACACTTCACAGTCAATAGGAGCATGTAGATATGCTGTTTTGACATCCATCTGATGTAACTCTAAGTTATACTGAGCTGCTAGCTGCATCAAACAGCGTACTGATGTCATATTTGCAGTTGGAGAAAAAGTCTCCTTATAGTCTATTCCTGCCACTTGACTATACCCCTTTGCAACATATCTTGCCTTGTATGTCTCAGTCTCATCTGATTTGTTTTTGACCGTATAGACCCACCTGCCCCCCACTGCATTTTTACCCTCTGGCAGTGTGGTCAATGTGAATGTATCATTTTCCCTAAGGGAATCCATCTCCTCCTTCATAGCAGTAGCCCAAATCTCTGATTTTGGTGAAATCATTGCTTTTTTGAAGGTTTGTGGTACATTGCACATTACTCTGTAGCAGTAGTCAACACTATGTGGTATCTGGTCATCACACTTCACTTTACACTCATAGTCTTTTAAGTACTGGGGTTTCTTCCTCGCTCTGTCTGGATAGCGTGGACTCTGACTATCTGAAGTCTCGATTTGCACATCTTGTGTTTCTTCGGAATTTTGATCTACCATCTTGGCTTTTGGCATGGGGGATTCAAATCTCTTCCCATGAAGATCATCACTCATTTCCAAATCTGTCTGAGTTTCGCGTTCAACTATACCTTTTGTTAAGAACTTGACTAATCTGTTTTTAAGAACTTTTCCAGTGTCTGGGTAGTACACTAGGTATGCTGGACTATTTTTATCATACCTGACAAAAATACCCTTTTCACATCTTGAGTCCAACTTTTTCTTGTTCTGTCTGTATGCATAGCAAACAGATCCGAATTCTTTCATCTTTGAAAGATCAGGCTTTCTCCCAGTAAACATGTAGTATGGAGTCTGTCCTACACGCTTATTGTAACACCTATTGCGAATTACTGCAGCAGTCAATACAGCATATGTCCACAAGTTATTTGGTAGGGTGCTCTCAAGTAGCATGCATCTTGCCATTTCAAACAGTGTTCTCCAATTTCTCTCAGCGGTCCCATTTTGATGGGGTGAGTAAGGGGCTGAAGTTTCATGTCTTATGGCATTCTTACTGAGCAGTGACTGGAACTCTTTTGCTGTGAACTCTGTGCCATTATCTGACCTGACACACTTTATTTTCCCATAAGGGGCCACATCAGCAATACACTTCTCAGTAGCTTTTACAGTATCACTCTTTGCTTTTAGGAAATACACAAAAACTACCCCTGAACAATCATCCGTAAATGCTAGAGTGTATCTGAACCCATCTTTCGCCTCTGGCTCAATAGGGCCAGCCAAATCAGTGTGCACAAGCTCAAGAGCCGCTTTTGCCTTTTCATCAGGCTCTCTGTTTCTGCTCTGAACAAAATTTCCCTGTGTGCAGATTTCACAGTTGAAAGTAGATTTGTCAATCTTACCTGTGATTGTCATTCCCTCTGTCACATTCTCTAACTTTGACACATCCTCAAAATTAGTGTCCAAGAATTTTGTGCCATGTGTGAATATCATAGCACCCATGACATCCATCATCATTTTCATCACTTACAGTGTTAAGATAGTACAGTCTATCGTACTCCTTGATGTCAAAAGTGGTACCGTTCTTGTGGATGAGCTTGTTACACCCCTGTCGAAAGTTGACTGAAGCTCCGTTGGCTGTCGCTGCTTTAACAGAGAAAATGTCCTGTGGAAACGACGGCACGTACAGCGCCTTCGTCAGCGTTGTTTTCACCCGACGATCTGTGTTGTCTCTCAGGTAAACCTCCGCTGCACCTCTCCTCTCCGCGACACCATTCGTTCTTGTTCCGTCAGCCAGCTCCACGGAATGTTTTTCCGGTTTGAAAGTCTCGTCAAACTCCTTAAACTTTCCGATGTCCGTGACTATATGTGACGTTGCTCCCGTATCAGCCATCAGCCCTTTCTGTTTCAGTCCACGAACCTGATAGTCACTTATTCTGAATGCAAATGTTTGGCCTTCAGCATCTGTTGCTTGTTTCACATTGTCTCTTCTTTTTCGTCTGCAATTTGCGTCAGTATGAGTGGAGCTCTTGCAGAAACCACACCACTGTCTTCGTTCTCTGCGCTCTCCAGTAACGGTACATTCCCGGGCCTTGTGCCCATTCTGGCCACAGTTGAAGCAGGTTATCTCGGTCCCTTTATCTCTTCCTCTTGGCCAGCTAACTTTAATGTTACTTGCCTTCATCACGTTGTCGTCAGTGGAAATGGCGCTAAACTTTTCGGTGCTGTCATAGCTCCTCAACTTGGTTTTGAACTTGCCAAAAGATGTCGGCTCGTCCCTCTGCGTTATGTGGATGGCAAACGGCTTAAATGATTCGGGCAAACCTTTCAGAATCATTGCAATCAACAGCCCGTCATTTAAAGTCTCTTCAGCATTCCTCAGTGCTGTAATAGCCGTCTCAGACCGGATGATATAGTCCGTAACACTTTCGTCAGCGGCTTTCCGAAGAGAAGTTAGCTCAGTGTAGAGGCTAATCACACGTGGCTTCCCTTTACCTGCATAATGTTCCCTCAATATCTTCAACGCATTTCTCCCATCATCTGCTACTTCTCTCATTATCAGGGAAAGACTTTTATCATCCAAAACCTGTATCAATTCGGCGTAGGCTTCTTCATTTTTCTCGTCGTCTTTTTAATCTTCATCATCCACGCTCAATATGGCGGCCTTTAGCCCTAGCAAACGCAAGTGCCCCAAAAACTTCGTCTCCCATAACTCGTAGTTTCTTTCATCTCCGTCGAAACATAATCTATTCCATCGGCTTCCATGTTCCCTTCTGGGCCCATAACCTGTTGGGTTTGACATCTTCAGGACAGGAATACCGGTTTATTTAACGGAGGAATAAACACACATATTCATCGTTGGTGTTTTAACCAGAACGGGGGAGGAAAAAATCTTCTTTATTTTCGCACATGCGCAGTTGTACATTTCTAATAGGGCATGACTGTATCAGTGTAAGAACACAACACAATAACAAATCAGTCTATATGCCAACAGAAACACTAATGTGTACGGTAGCGTACAACACAACATGCTATTTTTAGTATGATTCTTTTGACCACAGATATCAGTGCTTGGCTATCCCACGATTGAATTTTCTACATACTTAAATTACTTAACATGACTAAATGTGAGTTACGTCAGATAGATTTAACAGGCAATAGTGGTGAAGACAACTCCTGTGATCCCACGTTACTTCATCAAGCTAGGTCTTTCGTTGTTGGTTTGATTGAGTGACCCCTTGCGGCAGAAATTGCATATTACACCTTGAGTGTACAAGTGATGGACAATATCACAGAGGGATGAATCCACTACACACATACCAAATATCTTATCAAAAAGTATTTTAAAGGTGGAGTGTGTAGAAGCTAGACGAATCTGGCGGAACAGACTTGGCAGAAATTAAATATAAGATATAGAAATATAGAAAGTATTGTTTTCGTTACCTTAGAATGGGCCCTTTATATCTACATAGGGAGCACGTCGTCTTCCACGGAGCCGCCATGTTGCACCGCCATGTTTCTAGTTGTAGTATGGAAGGCAGAACGGATTTTTATATTCAACTTCATTATTTGTAACCCGCATAAGACCATTCACATTGTGTGTACCCTGATCCAAAAATATTTGGTATTTGTGTTTTGTAAAATTATATCCCCAGGGATATTTCACTATCCACAAACACACATTTTTAACTTGTGTCTTGTAAAATGATATATACACCCAACTTCAGAACATAATTGTCACAATCGTCGAGAACAGAGGACCAATGCGCAGCGTTGAATGCAAACATAATTTATTTTGAATGGTTCCAACACGAAACGATACGTGACGTCCTTCGGCGAACAAAGCCTACTACGAACACGGAACAAAACAACAAACGATACGTGACGTCCTTAGGCGCATACAACCTGGAACAAGATCCCACAAACACTGAGGGAAAACAAGACTGTTTAAATATGGTTCCCAATCAGAGACAACCAGCAACAGCTGACACTTGTTTCCTCTGATTGGGAACCATTCTGGCCAACATAGAAATATAAGACCTAGAATGCAAAACAAAGAGCACAAAACATAGACTCTACACACCCTGGCTCAACATAAAAGAGTCCCTAGAACCAGGGCGTGACAGTACCCCCCCCCAAAGGCGCGGACTCCGACCGCGCCAACAGAACACCACAGGGGAGGGACCGGGT
The DNA here is from genome assembly GCA_026745465.1 of Lota lota. Taxonomy (NCBI): domain Eukaryota; kingdom Metazoa; phylum Chordata; class Actinopteri; order Gadiformes; family Lotidae; genus Lota; species Lota lota. The sequence goes on along the minus strand of JACYXH010000477.1, from coordinate 1,980,532 downwards.
GGGCACTCCGCCTTGGCGGCGGATCCGGCTCTGGGCGTGATCCCCACTCCCTCTCTAGCCCCCCAGGGTACCCCTGGTCCGGTCTGGCCCTGCTGGCCGGAGCTGGACTGATCACTGGTGGAGCGGATTGCTCTAGCTCCGACGTGGAGCAGCTGACCGGTACCGGACCAGGCACCGGTGGAGGAGGCACGGGCCGTGCCGGACTGACGACGCACACCACTGACTTGGTGCGGAGAGCAGGAATGGACCGGGCCGGGCTGGCGACGCGCACCATAGGCTCAGTGCGGGGAGCAGGTACAGACCGGGCCGGACTGGCGACGCACACCATCGGCTCAGTGCGGGGAGCAGTAACTGGTCGAACCGTACTGGGGACACACACCACTGTCTTGGTGTGGGAAGCAGGAACAGGCCGGACCGGGCTGGTGACGCGCACCATAGGCTCAGTGCGGGGCGCAGGAACAGGCCGGACCGTACTGGGGACACACACCACTGGCTTGGTGTGGGGAGCAGGAACAGGCCGGAACGTACTGGGGACACACACCACTGGCTCGGTGTGGGAAGCAGGAACAGGCCGGACCGTACTGGGGACACACACCACTGGCTTGGTGTAGGGAGCAGGAACAGGCCGGACCGTACTGGGGACACACACCACTGGCTTGGTGTGGGAAGCAGGAACAGGCCGGACCGTACTGGGGACACACACCACTGGCTTGGTGTGGGGAGCAGGAACAGGCCGGACCGTACTGGGGACACACACCACTGGCTTGGTGTGGGGAGCAGGAACAGGCCGGACCGGGCTGGCGACACGCACCATAGGCTCGATGCGAGGAACAGGAACAGGCCGGACCGTACTGGGGACACACACCACTGGCCCTATGCAGGGATCAGGAACGGGCCGGACCGGACTGGTAACACACCCCAGTACCTCTCGCCGTGCCTCCACACTTTCCCTCTCCTCTGTGACCAGTGGCCCCCTTAACCTGGCGGCCTCCTCTGCACACTCGCTGGACCGTTCCATCGCGGCCTCCTGCTGCCCCGTCGTCCACGGCGTGAGCCCCCCCCTAAAAATTGTATTGGGGTCTCTCCTCCCCGTGGGCCAGGCCTCTATAGTTCTCGCCCAACTCTCGCTCATCTGCTTCCAACTCCAGCCATTCTGCTCCTCAATTGGCTTGACCCAGTCGAGACCCTTCCTCCACTGTTCCCAAGTCCACCCTTTAAGCTCTTCACTAGGCTTGACCCAGTCGAGGTGGCCACGGAGATCTGCTAGCGATTCCCCTGGTGATGGCTCCTGGACACGCTGCTTGGTCCAGTTTTGGTGGGATCTTCTGTCACAATCGTCGAGAACAGAGGACCAATGCGCAGCGTTGAATGCAAACATAATTTATTTTGAATGGTTCCAACACGAAACGATACGTGACGTCCTTCGGCGAACAAAGCCTACTACGAACACGGAACAAAACAACAAACGATACGTGACGTCCTTAGGCGCATACAACCTGGAACAAGATCCCACAAAAACTGAGGGAAAACAAGACTGTTTAAATATGGTTCCCAATCAGAGACAACCAGCAACAGCTGACACTTGTTTCCTCTGATTGGGAACCATTCTGGCCAACATAGAAATATAAGACCTAGAATGCAAAACAAAGAGCACAAAACATAGACTCTACACACCCTGGCTCAACATAAAAGAGTCCCTAGAACCAGGGCGTGACAATAATTTTACACACAAAGTAGTCAATACGCATTTGTGGATTTTGTAAAGCTGTGTACCGCAGCTTATCCGGGGGGCTACTCACTTTTGGGATGGAAGGGATGGAGTTCCCTTACCCCCCATGAAAATGACATCACTGTAACTGCTGCACACTGTAAGGCCTAAACTTGCAATATTTCTGAATAACGTTATTATGAATAAGTGTTTCTGTAATGTTTAAAACATTTATTTGATAGTTTACAGGTTTCTAGCCTTTACAATAAATATCTACTATTCTATAAACTACATAATAAACATAAAACATAAAACTTGTTTTCTTGTCTTCATTTGTAAAATAAAGCTATGATACACGCATTTATAAAAGCCATTGCTAGCAGCATTTTATTTAAACTCTTCTATCCTTAACAAGACAGGAAGTTGGCAGCACTCAAATTGGTATATCGCCATCTAGAGGTGTATGCTATGTACGCATCCACATTTTACTCATCAGCTGTGGTACAAATTGGACAAAACTCTACAAGATCCACAAATGCATTTTGACTAGTTTGTGTGCAAAATTCTGTTCTGAAAGTGGACATAGTTTACACACACAGCTTGATACATACCATAGGACAGCAGACAGAGTGTACAGCAGTGTATAGCACAGACGTAGCAACAGCTTGGGTAGTAACCGGCATATGCCGTAGCACACACGCATGCACACGTAGAGCTTGGCGCGTAGCATAGCAGAGTAGTAGTCTGTGCATAGCACGTTATGGACTATTTGTATAGTGATTTATTCAATTTACTTTTTTCCTACAAAGGAATAAAATATGTTTCATGTTCTTTTTCTTTAAACAGGCCAGACAATGTATTACCACTAGCATGCCATACATAATTACCCAAAGATTAGTAATGTTCCCTCATTCGTCACCTGGTGTCCAAGATGAGTATTGCATGTAAGCAGCCACATGCTGTGTTACAAGCAAAGCCCCAAAACCCTTCAGCACACAATGACCTGTGAGGTTGTCCCACTGGCCTTTATCAGCATTCAATTGCTTGTATTGACATGGGGCAATAGTGTTAGTTGCTATTGAGGGTTGTAAAGGGGGTATTTGCAGGATAGAAGAGAGTAATATTATAGGGACTGGAATCGGCAGAGACCTCACGATACGATATTACGATTAACGATTTTCGAGTGTACATATTGCAATATGATATTCTGTTTTTCTGTGCGATTGAACTTAACATAATTGATGCAAATTGCCTATAGGCTAATCCACTATAGCGCCCTATATAGGATGGTTCAATTAATTCATCCAGATCTTTTTTGTCAACCAAGTATTGCATAAGCAAAGAATCGCGATACTCACATGAATCGATTCCTCCCACACATCCCTATAATATGAAATATCCAATCATATAAGCACAATGAAGAATGATATAGTTTCTGTACCCCTTTACCAAATGATCTGTCAGGGTGTTGTCTAGCTCAACTGGTACAGCATTGCATTGATAATGCCAATGTTGGTTGTTTGGTTCCCAACGGGGCAACCCATGCTAAGAAGCATAAAAGCATCCACCGATGTCCCTACATGGTTTGATAGCTTCACTGGGTTCATAGTTCAAAGCTCATGTGGAAAGAGTGTGTGCAGTACCTGCCTCTAGGGCTGCCCCCTTATAGTCAACTAAATGTTTGTCAATGAGAAGAGTCCTAGTCAACCAAGTTTTCATTGGTCGAATGATTGCATAAAAAAGAAATGGCAAACACTCATCTATCATTTGTTGGCCTCAAACATGTTACCATTTGAAACATGTAAGTAGCCCAATGTTAGCCACTCTAATGTTAGATTAGATAGATTAGATTAGCCTAGATAAATATGCGCTAGGGCTGTAGTCAACCAAAGAAAATCTTAGTTTACCGAAATTCTACCTACTATTCAACAAATCGATTGAGCAAAGTTTACATTAAACTTTTTTGTCCTCCTTTGTAGCAAAATTATGCCACACTGACAATTTCTTTGACATGGTAAAATTAGTTTGTAGCTGAGTAAATGTTCAGTTCATTAGGCATAGCAGTCTCCATTAGGTTGGGCGTGTTCAATGTTGTGAAAACGGGTGTGTTTTGTCTTCCTGTCTTATAGTCTATTAAGCCATACAATTATTAAAACAGAAACAAATTTTTTTCTTTTTACCAAAACACATTTGTTGAGTAACATATTGTTATTGCATATACTTTTTATTCATAACCGATGTTATTTCAAACATAATGTAGCCACAATGTAGGGGGCAGTATAGAGATACATCTCTACTGCCCCCGCACCCCCTAACCTTGATGGAAATGTCTTCCTTTGTTGTTGCTCCCTGCCTGTCAGTGTCTCTCTCTCGTCCTGCTCCACTCTTTAACTTTATTTCCTTCCACTTGTTTGTCTCAAGTTCTTCCTCTATCACAATTATATCTATAACCGTTATATATATCATCCTAGCATGGCCTCACATTTGAGTTTGTATGGTGTACGTCTTTGTTTTTTTTGTGTTGAATAGCATCTTTGAAGCCTAAATCAGTGTGTGTCTTAAATGTTTTAAACCTGTTCTTATTAATGCATCTGCTTTAGTGCTCAGATCCGTCTCACACTTGATGATGCCCTCTCCCTCGGTACACACAGCAAAAGACACTATGATGACTCTATGACATCTCATAGAAGTTAGAGATTAGTTCCTTACCTCCACTGGCTGCACTTTTGCTTCCCTGGTGCTGCATTCTTAATTTACATTACGCTTTTATTTGCATAACCCCTTTATCACAGTTAAGAGTCTCACTGGGCTTCCCAAGCCTGGTTTTACAGTTGGTTCTCCGAAGTTGAAGTCTCACATAGGCAACAAAAAACAGCAGACACTCAACTCTGAAAAGCTATAGGTTGAATCTCAATTCAGTGAACAGCCAGTGAAATTATGTCCTAGTTTAGACTACAAACCAGGGGCTATTTCAAGCTTCTCATTTATTTTTAGATAACTTCCCTTTTCAGCAGGGAAGTACTCAATGAAACAACAAATATGTTTTGATACAAAGGTGCAAATAACTGAATTTGTTTCTATTGTGGACAGAATACGTTCAGTTGTTCACTGTATTTTTCAGGCACGTTTTCCTTTGTAATTAGCCTCCTCAATATTGTGATTCAGTTTCTAAACCCATTGTTCTCTTTAGTGAAGAGAATGATACAGACCTGCAGTGCTCTTTAGTTGGCATCCATTTATGTGTGCAAGTTGTACTTTGTCAGTACAGGTTACAGGTATTTGATGTTGCTTGTAAAGTAATGTCCTTTCATAGATTAACCACTTGATCTTTCTCCCGTCTGTCATATTGCAATGGTGACAGACTTATGAGTTATGTTTTGGAAAAACTGACAGCAATCTTTGTAACGCTTTAAAAAACGTGAAAGTTTGATTGAACATGTACATTGTAAATATGGTTTTATTTATTTTTTTAATTAGAAAGATATTGGATATTTAACAGATATTTACGCTGTGAATTACAGTGATGTGACGTGGGAAACTAAAGACCACCGGTATGAGTCCTATGTGTAAAGCAGTGTATTCCTTCCCAGGAGATGGTCGGACAGCAGCAAGAGGAGAGCTGCTGCCTGACCTTCTCCTGGGAAGGTATACACCACAGAGCCATCATTTGGTCAATAGTTCTACACAATAGGCAAAGTACCATTCCCTAAACCAGTGGTTCCCAAGGCGCAAATCTTTATCTGGTTTGAGGTTGAGGTAAAAAAAAATTATTTGCACGTTAAAAGATTATGATAATACACCAGAATAGATAATGTATACAAAAGTCTGTATAAAAACTATATTTTTTGTATATAGAAAAAAATTATATATAATGTAAAATTGTGGGCAGGCTACTTAGTAGGTCAAACCTCCGTGACCTCTTAACCTGTGACCCTTGCTGTCATCAGGTCAGGTGCTAGCTGCTGCTATCATACTGGTTTTTCCTGCCGCCACGGCATTATTTTATGAACGAAACATGGCGGAGAAACGTAAAAGTGCTGATGTATCAAAAAAGAAAGTAAGGCTATATCTTGAGAGTTACCTCAACTTCGGTTTTATGGAAGGACAGAACAAGTTTCGGCCAGAATGTGTCATTTGTGGCAAGAAGCTAGCTAATGACAGCATGAAGCCAAGCAAAATGAAATGACAAGGGATTTAACAGCAGATTTTTCACTGTATGTTACATCGCCACGCCTTTCAGGAGACCAAACTTTCAGAAGACCTCAGTGACACCCTGGCAACTGTTGTTAAAGTTGTAAACTTCATCAAAGCTCGCCCTACGAACAAGAGACTGTTTGCCCAGCTGTGTCAGGATGAAGCGCATCAAACACTTCTGTTACACACAGAGGTACGTTGGTTGTCGCGTGGACAAGTGCTTGTGCGTTTTATGGAACTGCAGGAAAAAAATAAAGGAATTCTTGCAAGATCACAATCGACAACTGTGCGAACAGCTGACTGACGCATTCTGGATCAAAACGGCATACCTAGCAGACTTTACGTCTTTACACACTGAGTTTACCCGACACATGAACTTGCTCTAGGAGGAAATTAAGTCCCGTTTTGCTGATGTTGACGAGTACTTATCAAAAGAGTCGTGGGTGATGGACCCCTACATTTCCAGCATGGAGGAAGTGGAATATATCGGCTGTGAAGATGAGCTTGCTGAACTTCAAGCTGATTCTTCGTCAAAGAAATATTTCCAGGAGAACGGATACAAACAGTTTTGGATCGTCAAAGGACACGCTGTTGCACCAAGACTGGCCAAACACGCACTTACAAGGATTAGTCTCCCATTCAGCACCACGTATCTGTCTGACTTCAGCGCCCTTGTAACAATAAAAACAAAGGCCCGTAACAGGCTCGATGTACACCAGGACTTTAGGCTGGCTGTAACTAACCTCACACCGGACACTCCATCCCTAGTCAGAGGTATGCAAGCCCAAGGTGGCCATTAGTTCATGAATGAACAGGATGACACAGAGTAAAACATGTTCATAAGAGTTTAATAAGTTATTGATTAATAGTGTTACATTAGAGCCAAATTAACACATATTGTATATCATGATTAACAGGTTTATCATGATGTACATTTGCATAAAAACATAAGAAAGACTGATTGTTATTGTCACTGAGCCGAATTCATTCTTAATAGCTTTGTCAAAACCACATGAAGTGCATGTGCATTTCAAAACTGCCCCTGTTTCAGTTATATGTTCCGAGGGAGATCTTGGACAGATGTGCTGATTAATCACTTAGCACTATTCTGATAATGACTTATTATTATTATTTTGGTAAGGATGTGTGTGAAAAGGCATCCTGTGTTGAGTTGTTAAAAGATAGAAATGAAAAAGGAGACATTTACCAAAGGTTAAGGGCCTAAGAATGGAAACAAGCATAATTGTTTTTTTGTTTTTATTAAACAAAGTTGACTTGGAAGATTTGGAAGTAATTACTTAATTTGTGTGTGTGTGTGTGTGTGTGTGTGTGTGTGTGTGTGTTCCGGCAGTTGGGGGGGGCTCAGCTTTTCTTAGACATAAGTAGGGGGGGCGCAAAGGAAAATAGGTTGGGAACCACTGCCCTAAACAATAGCCTTACTAAAATGTGTTTTAACTCGAGACATCTCGCGTTTCAAAATGTTACCAATGGATTAAACTCACTTTCTCAAAGTGCATTCCGCTATACAACAGTAATAAGCAGGTAAACACCTGCGTGGCCAGTGGAGCTCCGGTGTGGGTGTACCGTACATAGAGTGTATATTATATATGAAACTGACTTTCAACATTGGTGGAAACTATCTGGGGATTTTCTAACACCAAAGAGTGCCTACAAAACGAGTTTCTTGTATTTCTGCCATCCCAATTACAGATTTGTGAACTCCGGATTGATTTCCTTAAATATTTCGGCCAACTGTCTTCTCTGTGGGGAAAAGCCAACAACAATCCTTCACATACGGCTCGGTGTCAGTGTGTTGGTGAGAGAGAGAGCAAGAGCGACAAAAAAAAAATCAATGTATTGGAAAAACGATCGAAGGACACGGATGCCGTCGTTCTCTTGGAAGAAATCAACTGAAATATGACCCGACAAAGTAAAGTCTGTGGGAAACACTGCATTAACTTGCTGGCTGGCATGAGCCACTTGTCAAAGTAGCACATACTAGTAAGCTAGATCAATTATTGAGTATCATATCAATAGATTTGGTCTCTACCGGATTACTGGTTTCGTGTGTGCCCCCGAAGGTTAGGGGGTAAAGGGCATATGACGGCATGACATGTGACCAAATGTAACAAACCGTTACTGTAAATTAAACTTCGGAATTCTTTGGGTTTGAAAATTGTTGGAATTGGGATCCCAATTTAATCTTAATACACTTTTGATATAACAAACATGAAACTATTTACTTACTTTTTTTTAATAGTCTTTAAAGGCACAATATGTATGATTCGGCATTAAAATATGTAAAAACGATTAGAACTATGTTATATGTAGCGAAGTCTACACTACTCCGGAGGGTTCGAACAAAAGGAAAGGATCACGTGTAGCGTTTTATTCAGCGGTGGAGGGGACCACAGAGTGCCCAACCTCCACGAATCAGGCTGCGCTACACACACACACGTGGCAATACTTTAATAAATCCAACGGACTCCGCGATCGCTTTCCATCCGACCGCGCAGCAGGACCCGACCTCCCTGTAGGGGAGAGCACAACACCACGTCAGTATTTATATCATCCTTCCTCATTGTGCGCAACAGCTGCGTCTGTTCCCCCGGTTCAGCCGCCTCGCTCCCCAGTCTGCAGCCGACGCTAAGTCACGCCCCCCACACACCACATATCCCCACTGCCCAACTTAGGCCGAGGAGCCGTCCAGCCGACAGCCAACTCCCCCCCTGCTTCGGCAGGCGGGAGAGGAAGTCAGCCACCACCATCTGCGCCCCCGGCCTATGGACCATCCTGAAGTTTAACGGCTGTAACACCAGATACCACCGGGTGATCCGCAGGTTGCTGTCCTTCATGCGGTGGACGCGCTGCAGGAGGGCGTGGTCCGAACAGAGGGTGAACGAGCACCCCAGGAGGTAGTAACACAGGGCGTTGACTGCCCACTTGATCGCTAGATCCTTCTTCACTGTGCTGTACTTCCCCTCTCCGTCCGAAAGCTTACGGCTGAGGCACAGCACAAGCCGGTCCATGCCCTCCACCTCCTGGGACAAAACGGCCCCCAGCCCTCGGTTTGATGCGTTGGTCTGCAAGACATAAGGCAGCTCGAAATTAGGAGTGCGCAAGAGCGGCTCCCCGCAGAGAGCCTTTTTAACCCTCTCAAACAACGCCTGGCACTGCTCGGTCCACTGGACCGGATCTGAAGCACCCTTTCGGGTGAGGTCGGTCATGAACCAGGCTTTGGTGGATCAGGGTTTGACAACTCCTCGAATCCAACAACGCATGATAGATACTCCCTCGCATGCTTACCGGTATGCAGTACCTACCCTCCCGATCGAGAGAGGGGGCCGACAGCGCGGCAACCCGTACCACCTGTCCCACCTTCATCTGTGGGCACTCCCACTGCCTGTGTCCGGGCTGGCCGCACCGCCAACACTCCTGTCCCGCCGGATGAGGAGCTCTCTGCAGGCTCGAGGACCCTGAGGCTGGGCGTGGAGGGGAACGATACTGGCCCGGCTGGTTGGACCTGGGATGGGGAACCGGGGGTGGTGAATGTGGTGCAGGTGGGTTGGTGTTGGTGCGGTTGTGGGGTGTGTTCCAGGACACTTCCGGGGTTCTCCTTGGGCAGGGGACTGGTCAGACAGGGAGTGGGGATGGACCCTCAGCCCCGCCCCGGGCCCAGCGACAGATGGTCCTCCGCCAAGGTGATGGCGGCCTCCATGTCGGTGGGCCGACGGCATTGGACCCACTCGGCCGTGGCTGGGGGCAGGCCCTTGGTGAAGCGATCCAGAGTGCCGTCCGCTCCTTGGAGTGCTGTGTGACTATCTTCAGGAACGCCTGGGTCTGCTGTCAGTGGGCCAGGATGAGTCCCTCCTGCGTCTCCGCGATCCGGCGCAGGGCCTGGGTTAGAGGAGACTCCCCTGGCGTTACCTGCTGATGATCCTCCATGTCTTCCTTCGGGTCCCTGTTCAGGCGCCACTGTAGTGAAGTCGACGCTACTCCGGAGGGTTCGAAAAAAAGGAAACACACAGAGATCACGTGTAGCGTTTTATTCAGCGGTGGAGGGGACACTGAGTGCCCAACCTCCACGGATCGGGCTGTGCTACACACATACGTGGCAATACTTGTAATAAATCCAACGGACTCCGCGATCGCTTTCCATCTGACCACGCAGCAGGACCCGACCTCCCTGTAAGGGAGAGCACAACACCATGTCAGTATTTATATCATCCTTCCTCATTGTGCTCACTTCCTACAGCTGCGTCTGTTTCCCCGGTTGAGCCGCCCCGCTCCCCAGTCTGCAGCCAATGCTAAGCCACGCCCCCACACACACCACATTATATATTTTATTTTATTGTGTACTTACATTATCCCAAATGTTTCCAACCATTGCTAAACTCAGAGAAATCCATAATTTTAAAATGGAATTTTGTTGAGTCTTAACGGCCTCATTTCCCCTTAACCACTAGCATCCGGGAAATGCGGGAAACAGTCAGGAAGGAAGTCGGCGAACTAGACAGCTATCAACTCTGTTGTTTTTTTCATTATATTGTTTTTATTGCTCACTCGTGATGGAACACGATTATTCAGTCCAGTTTGCCGCGACTTCTGTTGCCGAAGTTGTCCATGTAAAGCGCAAACGTACGTGTAAATCAAACGTTTTAAAAGAAGATTATCTGACAAGAGGGGAGAGAGCCTACGAGAGTAAACATTGGTGCGGCATTCCCAAGATGGAGAGCTTCGCGAGGAGCTAGGACTATAGAGAGATGCCAATCTTGCATGTGTTCTACTAGACAGGTAAGCGCCATTTGACTCTGGTTATCGGAATAATAGTACTAACAGTAATAATAGCTAACCCTACTGTTTGAAAACGGTAACTATCCTCAATTTCGATAGTGTTATATCATAGCACAATGCAGTTAGTCATAATAACAATAATCATTGTGTTTTTATGAATTGGAATGAGTAACGTATTTGTATCATGTCTCAGAGACACATTTTGTCAAGAGTTTCACCTCACTGCCGTTAACGTATAACGGGATATAACGTCCCTTTGTAAATATATAGAATTGGGGTGGGGAATTAGCTTTGTTGGTGTGATAATCTGAATGTTATATGTTTTATAACATTGTAACCTTAAACCTTATATAGGCTATCAAACACTGATCGATACATAATAAGTAAATAAACACACGTTTTGCAGTTTTCATGATCCCGTGTCATTCATATGATATGTATCCAAACACAAACGGTGGATGGTGATCCAAACGGGGTAACGTAACAAAATATAGTGGTTTCATATGGTTACATATTCTATCTTTGCAAATAGAAGTAACAAACGACTTACTAAAGCCAATCTCGAATTGAGTGCGTTATCGATCTACAACGTTCATAAACCATGACTATATTCAGTGTTTGTATTTAGTTTAAGGAAATAGTGAGGCTCACTGCGATTTCCCCGAGGCATGTTATGAACTGTTGTCAGTTAGTTTGTAAGTATCCCCTGCTTTCATTTTTGCTATGAATGTATTATCCGTTTGTGGCACATGCTAAATATATATATTATTTATTTCACATTGTAGTTACCAAACAGGAGGACCATCCACGTTAACTCCTAGCAAGAGACCTCGAAAGCCTGTTCAAGTCCTTTCTACCTAGCAGCCTCCACCATAGCACCATCCAGTGACTCACAATCAGATAGGTAAGGAATACTGAATTAGTAGAATATCACTTCTCCACTGTTTTCTGGAGCCTGGAATTGAAGACCTTTCCATGTCAAAAATAGAATCACAGGTCCTTCATGAAAGGGGACGTTATCTAAAGGGTATGTGGTGTTGGTTGTTTTAAATGAACACTAGGCTATGCACTTAAGTCCTTTAGCATCATCAGAAAGTGAGGATATTAGTTTTGATGAGGACTATATATCTATCAGCAGACTGTAATAGCAGAACTTTGATATGCTACTGTTCTGTCTGATTGAATAGTGGTATGGCCGTGGTCTACATTTTTCTGAGATGGTAAATTATTGTTATTCCTACTCCTCTGAATGCAATGTTTTTGACCTCACAGGGGCCATCTCTACACTACAAGTGACAAGAGCTGAATGTAAATTACAACCTCGTTCCTCCGAACCCCGGTGTCCCAACATCAACGGTCAACTGAACGAGCTGCACTTATACATTTGTTTTTCATTTTTCATTTAATTAATTTAATGTAAATACATTCATCGAAAGCAACATTTTTACCAATTTTGTTTTCTATAGATATAAATAAATGTAATGTACTGTGTATAAAAACATTGCTTCTGTATTTAATCACTCATACTCTTACTACTATTTGAATAAGCAATGCCTTATAAAGAAGGCAGTATGGAACCATATCATATATAACAAGAATAAATTATAAAATTACTAACCATTCACTTCTATAAAAAGGAAGATATTTCTAAAGAAGATAACAGCAGTGATGTTGCTAACAGTAATTATAACAGTGCTGTCATGAACCCAGTGTGCTGGCCATTTGGGTCTAGGTATTGGTCACGTATCCTGCTCACTCCTGCTGTGCCGCCTCCTGATGCCATCCCTCTTCCTCTACCCACTGGTCTTCTTCTTACCGCACTGCTTGCTCTTCCTGTCCCTTTCCTTTTTCCTGTGGCCACCCCTCTTGTGTTTCCCTGTGATAGGTCTTGCCCCCTGCTATAGGGGGGACTCCAGCTACACTACATTGCCAAAGGTTTTGGGACGCCTGCTTTTACATGCACATGAAGGTTAATGACATCCCATTCTTAATCCGTAGGGTTTAATATGGAGTCTGCCCACCCTTTGCAGCTATAACAGCTTCAACTCTTTTGGGAAGGCTTTCCACAAGATTTATGAGTGTGTTTATGGGAATTTTTGACCATTCTTCTTGAAGTGCATTTGTGAGGTCAGGCACAGATGTTGCACGAGAAGGCCTGGCTCGCAGTCTCTGCTCTAATTCATCCCAAAGGTGTTCTATCAGGTTGAGGTCAGGACTCTGTGCAGGCCAATCAAGTTCCTCCACGCCAAACTCGCTCATCCATGTCTTTATGGACCTTGCTTTGTGCACTGGTGCGCAGTCATGTTGGAAGAGGAAGGGGCCATCCCCAAACTGTTCCCACAAAGTTCGGAGCATGAAAATGTCCAAAATGTCTTGGTATGCTGAAGCATTAACACTTCCTTTGAACTGGAACTAAGGGGCCAAGCCCATCCCCTGAAAAACAACCCCACACCATAATCCCCCCTCCACCAAACTTTACACAATGCAGTCAGGAAAGTACCATTCTCCTGGCAACCGCCAAACCCAGACTCGTCCATCGGATTGCTAGACAGAGAAGCGTAGTTCATCACTCCAGAGAACACGTCTCCACTGCTCTAGTGTACAGTGGCAGTGTGCTTTACACCACTGCATCCGACGCTTTGTATTGCACTTGGCTTGGATGCAGCTGCTCGGCCATGGAAACCCATTCCATGAAGCTCTCTACGCACTGTTCTTGAGCTAATCTGCAGGCCACATGAAGTTTGGAGGTCTGTAGCTATTGACTCTGCAGAAAGTTGGCGACTTCTGCGCACTGTGCGCCTCTGCATGCGTTGACCCCGCTCTGTGATTTTACGAGTTTTTGTTGTTCCCAATTGCTTCCACTTTGTTATAATACCACTAACAGTTGACCGTGGAATATTTAGTAGTGAGGAAATTTCACGAATGGACGTATTGCACAGGTGGCAACCTATCACGGTACCGCACTTGACTTCACTGAGCTCCTGAGAGCGACCCATTCTTTCACAAATGTTTGTAGAAGCAGTCTGCATGCCTAGGTGCTTGATTTTATACACCTGTGGCCATGGAAGTGTTTGGAACACCTGAATTCAATGATTCGGAGGGGTGTCCCAATACTTTTGCCAATATAGTGTATCAACAGTTTACTTAGATACATTCAATGAGGAGCTATCATCTTCCTGCAACATACAGTATTAACATGTCAACAGAAGCACTTACAAAAATCTTGAGATACAGAGGGCATGATCAGCTGACAATATTTATGTGGCTATAATGAAAGAGCTGTCATGTGTTTTAGCTAACTAGCACTTTTACTTATTAATGTTGAGTGCGTAAATCATTTAACAATATATCTGTTAAGTTAAACAGTCTTCATTCTGTAAATACTAAGTGTTGCATTCTTTGTGTGTGTCACTATACATACTATGGTTTATTACAATGCTTTTGTGCTTATGCAGTTACAACAAAGGTTTGGTTTAAGACCATGCATATGGCAATGACTTCTAATGCAGGAGATGTTATACATAATTAGCAAGTCAGCCTGTTGCACCAGCTGTGCGTCATTTCAAACTTAGGTTTCAAACACAGTGATAACTGTTACACAAGGCTACCTTATTTAGTGATGTGACATTTTAATATTGATCTAGCCTACTACGATGTGCTACGTTATAAAGTTATAACAACGTTCAACACGCTGAACACGTTATTTTTAGTATGATTGTTTTGACCACGGATAACAGTGCTGGGCTAACTTAGCCCACAATGTAATTCTCCATATAAAGTTATCTACAGCTGTTTGCGTAATCGATTCGTCTAAACTTAGCAAGTTAACGTTACTATGAGTGACGTTAGTTGCGGCCATTTCATTACAATGAAATGGCATTACGTGATTAAACGTAACGTGAATGAAACTTTCATACGTTACCACGTCTGTGAACATGATTGCTGCTGAGTCGCGTCAGATTGATTTTCACCGGAAACGACGCCATCAAACTACGACTTTTGTTATTGTTTTGATTGAGAGAGCCCCCCCTCCCCCGAAAATTACATATTCTACCTTTTTAAATAATAATCTAACAGTTTATGCGACATTTGTATTGTCATAAAATAAAAAATGTCCCTTGTTTTTATAGGCGCCGGTCCACACGGTGGCAGTAAAGTATTTGATACAGCGCTATGAGATGGGCTTGGTAGATGCTACAAAATTCAAATACTCGTGTACTCAAGTAAACGAGTAGGGTACTCGTCAAGCAAACCATAAACAATTACAAAAACAATTACAAAATTACGAAATTGAAAAATTGTTTTGTAGAAATTTTTCCGACATTTTATAAACAGTTCCCCCGCGTTCGACAAGCTTAACAATTATGACAGCCCGCCATGAATGTCCCGAGCTCAAAACTGAAAGTGAAATGTATAGCAGCATAGCTCTGCTGTGGTGGTGTATTTAAAGAATCACCCATCTCCATAGCAGTTTACATATCGGATTACACGCTCCGAATTACAGCAATCTCACACGGTGAACCAAAGACACGATCACCGGTTTGAGTCCGGTGTGTCTAGCGGTGTATACCTGCCCAATAGACAGCACTTCAAAGTGAAGCTGTCTGGCAGCAGCACTTGGCATAGGTGGTATAGGTGAATGCTAGGGGCGCCGTCCATCCTATGGATGACTTTTACTATTTCTTACCAATGCTATTTTAATACTTTTGTACTAATACTGTTATTTCTAAATATTACAAAATAGCCCACAACAACATAACTACATACGTAGCCTAAATAGGCCCTAATTTCAGGGTTGCCGAATGCACTGGTTTCGTTAATATCATATTTTGTGCATATTGTATTTATAATTCGTTTTATGCTCAAGCTCGAACTGCTTGGCCGAATTAGTTAGATGTAGTAGCCTCCTCGTGGAGATTTGGACCGTGTATTCGATTAGAGTTTTTTTGGTATTGCATCCCTACATAGTGGAAAGAAATGTGAATTAGAAAACGGGGGGAAAAAACTGTATAGATGCATTTGCATAGTTGTAGATTCTAGTTCAATAAGACAAGCATCAGACAAGCATTAAAGAACATGAAATCAAAATTAATAGACAGAGTTGTGCAAACGTATGGGTCTCTCACGTGCGTGTGGTGGGGTGGGCGGGAGAGAGAATCTTCAAAGAATAAAGATAGTGAGTTCATTTTTATTAATGTAGTTTATTGCTACTGTTGTCCTGGTGGGATTGGGGAGTATGGGTTCTCCACCTTCTTCACCCATTGAGCTGCAGGTTGTTCTGGCTGAACCAGGTCACCAGATGGTCTATATCTAGCTTGTAGACAACCAAAGGCAATATAACCAAAATATATCTGCATTTTTTATATTTTCCATTGACTAGGAGTAGACGATAAATCAATATTAATATAAATCGCTGCGATAGCGGTGATATGCTTTTTTAAATACATTTCAGATATTTATGATATATATTTAATAGCATTTTTTTAACCCCACTGACTCGACGCAGCACCGTCTGTCAGTGCAATGCGTTCAAGCAGAATACAATAGGCAACATCAGTGCATGACGTACATGCACGCAGCGCCCCACAAACAAACGAAGGGAAATCCCCATATGGAAATCCCAGTACTCCGAGCGCAGATCCGGTAGTTTTGTCTGCAAAATTAGTGTCCTGGACCGTGACTGAAGAAGCTACCACCAGTAGTTAATGAAGTCGAGGAAGACTAAATAGTTGCTAAAAGAGATGAAGTCAGACCACTTCAGTTGTGTTTACTTGCACTGCAGTACATGAATATAAGTTGCTTTTGATAACATGACAATGTGCAGTTGTATCGTTAGTTTTGTTTTAGATACCAACTTTCTCCGAACAAGTGAGAGCCTGCTTTTAGTTTTCAAATAGGGATTCTACCACAAAAAACGAATATTTCCAAAACATGGATGTATTAAAGAATGCAAACCCACTTATCATAATCCCCCTCATCTGCGAACTGCCATTAGCTACACTATTTTACCATCTGTGCAGCAGTTGATGTTGATGTCCACGTTCGAGAGAGGGTTAAACTTCTAGGACACTTATATATAACGCCACCGTGTGTGTGGAGCTCCGTCAGTGCAGCGGTTGATGTCCGCATCCGAGGGGGGGTTAGGCTTCTTGGACACTTACAGTAATGCCACGGTGTGTCTGTGTGAAGATGTGTGGAGCTCCTGGCCAGCGCTTGATTTTGTGTCCAAAAGGGTTACGTTTCTTGGATACATAGTATAACGCCAGGTTGTTTGGCTCATTTCATAAACAACATCGCTCATTGCCCTCATTTTTGTATTCTGTAGCAACTCTGAGCACAGTTAATTTTCTGTATCCTGAAGCACTGTTAAACTCTGTTTACATAAGATCAGCCTGGTTTTTGAAGATATTGATATTGACAGAGCTGGGATGTTCATGTTTGTTTGGCGTGATGTCATGTTTATTTTGAAAGTGACTGAGAGGGGGTGGGGAAACTAAATTTAGCAGGGGTCACAAGGAATGAAGCAAGGCATGTAACAATGTTTTGACAGTAAAACATATTTGTATTTTACTCTGGTAAGAAATGTTGAAAGAATGATTATAGACAAATAATTAAATGTAATTTTATTGTAATCGGGCTTCAGTCAGAACCCAAAGATATCCTGGTAACACACTAATTGACTGATATCGTAATAATTATCGTATCAACTGATATGAAAACATATATTGTGATATTGATTTTGGCCATATTGTCCAGCCCTACCATTGACTCTCATGCTTAAGATGTGCTGTAGTCGCCTTTATTTATTTTGCGCTTACAAAGTCTTATCCGCAAGCTCTGAGCGGAGTACCTTCCCCTCCCTGGAAAATCTTTGTTGAGGGGGACATTTTTGATTGTTTAGTTTCAAAATCTTTTGCTCTTTTGCTGTTTTCTGCTCTCTCTCTTTGCAACTCTTCGGCTCGGTTCAGACCTCGATCTTTGAGCATTTTCCTATAGATGTCTGGGAAGCCTAAGCCTATCTTGGACGCAAACATTAAAAACAATGGCTGCCCAGAGCGAGAACAAGATCTCAAATCTTAAAGCGGCTTTAATGTATCAAAGTGTAGTTTTAAAAGTTTCTCACATTTGTAGTGTTCTGTTTTAAATGCACTAAATCACCTGAGACGAGAACCTGAGTAGGAGGCAGGGTGGCTGAAATATTTACATGTCTATGCCAGATCTACTCATCTGATCCTTAATTGACTTGGGTTTGAAAGTATTTAAATACAAAAAGGCATAACACATATAAATGAGTAAGAAGCGATGGAACAAGCTGTGAAAAGGGTTCTGGTATCCAGGGGAATACTAACTCATATATTCGCTTTATTAACTTAAATGGAGTTAAAGGAGTGTCACATCTTGAATTAACATCTAGTTGAAGTGCGTAGAAGAAGAAATGGGGCCAAATGTAGAAGTCTATTTTGGGAGTATATATGATAGATGTGATCGCTGTGACCACTGGCAGCTCTAGCTGGGCCATTTCATGACTTAACCCACTGCAATATGACTCACTCCTACTGTCTCTGTGTGAATACCACACAGCCTGACCCCACAAAACTCATTTTTCCTGAGGAAACATACAACACCACACACACATATCGTGGCCGAGTATGAAAAGGACATGAAACAATGCTAACATTGTCCTGAAGCGTGCTGTTGTTGTCCAGTTAAATGTTGGGAGCACAACAACTGAACTAATCAAAACCAGCCAACTATAGAAAGTGTGGGATGGGGGAGTAGAATACACCACTAAATGTTGCAGACACAAAGGCCCAATTGAAGAAATACAAATTATTAGATGGAGTGTTGACAAACAGTTTTGTACCCCTGAATGTTCTGTGTTCTGGAGTCAGACTCCAGCAGTCTCTGCAGTTGTGGTGGTTGTTGTGAGGAATGAGTTGTCTGAAGGCCAGGAGGACATTAGCATTAGAGTTGGATGTCATGTGAGCACTAGGGAAGCTGGAGACGACAGAGGAGAGAGCACAGAAGGGACACAAAGGGAAGAGATACTGCATTGAACCAAGAGCAAACGGGAATGGAAAGGATTTCTACGGAACACAGGTTTTTGATTGAAGTCCAGGAAGACACGGTGAAGCTCTGAAAATCTCCAGTAACTTGCTCTCATCTTGAGTTTCAGCTTTGCTATTGTGTTGAACAAAGCTCAAGGAATGTGCACACAATACCTCAGATTGTGCAATTGTTCTCCATCAAAGGAAAATCCAGGGAAAGCAGCAGGGAAAAGGCATTCCAGAAACTCAAACAAGATTTCACAAGCAAAGGGAAATTTATCAAAATATTTGTGGACAAACATTCTTGGATGTAAGTGGGGTTGCTTTGGAAGGATGGGCACCTGCCTCAGCTGTGACCTGACTCCAGACACGGGGCATGAGTTTGTGACCGTCCATCACGGTGGGGCTTGGCCCATGTCTGCCAACCTCGTTACCAGTCTAGACAAAAATGATTTATCCTCCTTGGATCCCACATGTGTCTTCAGGTAAATCTAAACACAGAGCTGCATGTGCTAACAGTGTAGTGCCAAGCTTCCATCACTAACTCTAAGACTGTTAGGTTGCACAGTGTGTAATACACACAATGAAGACATACAATTGTGAGTTATTATCATACTAAAACGCAATGGTGACTTAAACTATCAGTTTCTTTAGGTTATTGCTATTGTTTATTATTCATTACATATCAAAATATGATGTAAAATGTTATTATCAAAGGGCCATTTTCCTTATCAATGTGCAATTGTACCTATATTATGCAGTCCTGCACAAAACGGTATAAAATTGCAGTTAAAAGTCATGTTGTTTAGGTGGGAATGGTGCACATACAGGGACTTGAGGCTTTTAACTATGGGGAATAAGTACACAGGTGTGTACTTGGTTCCCTTTAAGACTCAAAACACATAGAATCTTCCATGCTGTGTGCTCAGCACTATCCTTTTCTCTGTGCTTGGCCAGTAGGCCATAAACCGTTTAGAGCAAAGAAAACCAACCATATAATCACATGGAAACATGCAGTATCTGATAAAACATTTCTGAAATGCCCCCAGGAATGTTTTATAATTCAAATAACACCCTAAAACCCCACATATGTTGCATCAGACCCTCCAACCAGTGGTAAAAAGCTGTCTGTGGTGTGTTTGACTGTTTGTGTTTGAATACTATAATACTAGAAATTGACGGCAGGTGTTCTTTAAGAGTAACTTAACGCTGCAGTCGAACCCTGAGTAGATGCACAAATTGTATGCAATTGGCCTGAATGAGCTTCTTGGCTTTTAGTACAATTTTGTACCGTAAGCTGTTACCTTTTGGAAATGGGGGGAACAATGGGCCTAAATGTGGCTGTGCTGCATGCTAATTAGTGTTGTAAGCAACGAGATGATGCTCTCATGCTAAATGGCTTGCAATTACTTAATGAGTTTGGCTGGTAGGCTTTCGTCGAACAAAAGGCTGCTATTACTGCTGCATATGTCACAGCAGAAGAATTACCCTCTGATTGATTTTGTGCAGGTCAGATCTCTGTTATTGGGGTGGGGGCTAGCATACGCTAGTTGACATTAGGGTGCAGGGTTTGATCAACATGTTTTCCACCTCGCAGTAGGAATCCGTAAAGACCCACTTCCCCAACAATCCTTTTTTTCCTGTGGTTAATGTATTTTGGGAGCTTACCATTTGCCACAGATATTTTTTTATGCACCGCATGATTGAAAGTGTTGATTTAGTATTCTAGCAACAAATATGCTCCTTCATAGAACCAGTTTCACGCTACCCATTGTGCTAGTGGTGCCGGTGTCTGTCCTTGCTTTGTCTCTCGGACTTATGTAAATGCAGAATAGCCTGACACTATCAACAGCCAACTATCAGAAAAAAATGAAGAAAAAACCCCACTAAAGAACAGTATTAAGGAACTATATAAATTAACTTCAATTAACTAAGTAAAAAAATAAAAATAGACTACGACTGCAAGCAGTCCCACAAGGCATTCACTGCCCACACGCACCGCCGACCCCAACGACCGCCCTCTTCAAGTGCCATAGACATTTTCATCGCAGATTCGGTCTCGGTTTCAGAACCGTTACACCCGTACTGCTCATTAATGCCCTTTAATGGGAATTCACAGTAAGTTGCTTTGGATAAAATTATCCGCTAAATGTAATGAATGACTTAATAATTAATTATTTAATTAAATGGGCTTATAATGTCTTAAGGGCTGGTATATTCCAAGTTTCAAGGAAAATATTTGAAGTATAAAGCATTTTCCTGCCAGGTCTAAATGCTCAGGGCTTCAGGTTTCAATCAGCCATAGTCAATCTGTAGCTGTAGTCTGTAGCTGTAGTCAACCAAATAAAATCGTAATCGACTGAAATTGGACCAACTTTACGACCAATCGATTGGTCGATGGGGAAAATATAATTTAAAAAATCGGAACGTTATCTCTAGATTAACTTTATCGGCCACAGTGCATTATACCTGCTAGCCTAAATATCACATAAGTGCTGTTTGGAGAAGATCAGTGGGTTCCAGATCCACTCTTGGTCTGAGTCCGACTCGGTTAGGGCAGTTTCAATAAAGCACGTTGCACAGTGGACGAGCCATGGAGCGTCGCGTCGGGCAGCATCGCGTAGTATATGTGATGTGTGTTGTATACACACATCGGAAGATTCGATTTTAGGTTCTGTTCTGTGTTTAATATAACGGGTCCCAATGGATGGCGCTGCGGTTTGTGCTAAGGTGCCAATTCTGATGTGTTCACACTCAAAGCCTATCAAGCGTTAAACACGAAAGCTGACGGAGAATCGCAGACAACATGAACAAAAATAGAACTTATGCTGTACAATTTTTGATGATATGCCTGCATACTTTTACTTACTTTAAACTTGACATACTTTTTTGTCGTCCTTTTTAATCAAATGCTGCCAGACCAACGACCTCTTTGGTCAATTTGTTTGGAGCAGAGTAAATGTTCAGTCAGTTACGACTAGCAGTCTTCCTTATGGGCGATTTCAAAGTTGTGAAAACCGGGGTGTTTGGACCTCCTGTCTTAAAGTCTAACAAAAAACACATGATTATTAAAACAGCAATTACGGAGCCTTCAATATAATTTGTATTCATAATTTATGTTATTTCTAACACAATACAGCCTATCTCTCAAAAATAAACATCGTTCTGCATAGGTCCCTCCCGCCTCCGAAAAGAATGGATTAAGAAGCGCTTTTTTCTTTGTGAAAGTAACACCAGCGATTGTCCGATCAATGAGTATTTGTTCCAACAAGTGCATATCGATCGACCAACCGACCAGAACATGACAGCCCTACATTTTTAACAAATTACATAAATGCTAGCTTTTAGATCCTGCTGTAGATCTCGCCTACAGCACATTCTAACACACGGGTGTCAAACTCATTTTCACCCGGGGTCACATCAGCATTATGGTTGCCCTCAAAGGGCCGGTTGTAACTGTAAGACTATGTAAATGTAACTACTCCTTTAACATATTGTTAAATAACTATTAAAGAACATTGCGCTGTGTTTTATAACATAAATCCCTTTAATTTAATCAGGTTAAGAAACCACACTACTCCATCAATCGAAGATCAAATTTTTCAATGAATAACAAAGACAAATATTATCAAACACATGTTATCAAACATCAAAATCAAAGTTGCAAAATCAAAATGCATTGTGGGAGATGTAGTTCATGGTCACTGTACGCCGTAAAGCCGCATTGATTTTTATTTTAAGACTCCCTTTCTTTTAAGCTCTGGCGGGCCACATAAAATGGCGTGGCGGGCCGGATCCGTCCGCGGGCCTTGTGTTTGACACACGTGTTCTAACAGGTCTACATCCATTGCATTAGGCTTACATAGGCTATTAACGGGTTAACTATTAACTATTAATGGGTAAGAGAAAATAATAATACATATTGTTATATTATATGTTGGATCGTATGAAAGATCTACAACTAAAGACTTTGATGAGGGAATGCTCCGCAACGGTTAAAATAGAATAATAAAAGAAGGTCTCCTACACGGGCTGTGCATGTTTACTCTATATTCACGCTCGGTAATAAAGTGATCTTAAGCAGAGAACGAATGGGACAATCCGAGGTCCAAGTCTAGCAGTGTTAACTGAAAACTGAAACACCGAATGGATGGCGTTAAAGCGGGGCATAAAGAGAGGCGACAGCCGGTCAGGTTCCAGCAGTTGACACAGCTAGACCCACGGTGACTTAGACCGCTGAGTCTGTCTCTCGGCCCCCACTTTAGATCGCGTTATTGCGGTCTTTGTGCGCTTTAAGGACATGCGTGTAAAGAAAAATTAAAAAATTAAAAAATTAATTTTTTTTCAAAAAAGAATCACTACAGGCAGGGATTACGCACAAACCCACTTTCGCTGATGAAAATGATTCTGTCTGTCATTACTCTGTATTGCATTTTTGCTGTCCTGCTAAATGAAATAGTTCCAGATTTGCAGGTTTTGTCATGATTGGATGTGAATACCGTGCATAGTCCGGCAGAACAGAGGTCTGAGTCTCACACAGATACTGTTAATTACGGTGTCTCGCCTATAGCCAGTTGTGGGAAACACTGGTTTCAAAAGATAACCTACATAACATTAAAGTGTAAGTGAACCAACCGTTTCAGCTATTCAAACACTTATATTAAAAAAATGCGTTTTGGGCTGAGAGTTCTAGGAAGGAGGGGGGCGAGTTATCCTCATGGTTACGACCCACGGCCACTTTGTGATACTTTTTTAGTACCATCCTTGTGTATGAGCATTATAATGAGCAATGTTGTTAATGAAATGCGCCACACACTGCAGCGTTTTACTATAAGTTTACGAGTAGCTTAATCTTCACTCGGATACCAAAAATAAACCGGGAAGCCTAACCCTTATTGAAGGTAATAACCCTTATTGAAGAAAGTGTGATTTAAGATTTGAAGAAAACGACTTTGGATGAGCCATAGAACTTTGACTGGTAGAACGAATACTAACAATCTCTCTGTAAATGCAGATTGTGCAGACAATATAGTCGTTCACAATCTAATGTCGTCATGTTGCACACCCCTAAATTTACACCACTATTTTTTTGGTACATCTGTATGCACAGAAGACACTGTGACATTTGAAGACATGGTCCAGACTTCTCTGTGAAGGCTATTTGTACACTGGAAGAGATATAAAGCGATGATGCAACAGCTTCCAGCCTGCATTTTGGCACTGGGAAATTACCCACCATTAAAAGTCATCTGGCGACCGTCCCTGGGTGACTGAGTGACATTTCAAAAACACTAAGGAGATGCTGACAGGAGGGCGAAGAGTGTGTGGACCAATTATTAATTATATTCCCGAACTCATGGAGTCTAAAGTGTCTTCCTACAAATGTCCTGGATGTTCTTTTTAATTGTATTATTTACTGGCCTTGCTCTCTCTTTGTAAATGCCGCAGACAGTAAATTGTTATTGCCTGGTTCAAACCATTTCGACAAACCCCACGATGACGGGTGACAAATGAGACCACTTGTAATTACCAGAGGAGTCCGCTAGAGATTAAAAGACACATGGAATTTAACTCTTTCATACAATGGGTTTCCCATCCATTTCAATTTTGATATATTGAAGTTTTTTTTCTTGTTACATTTTAATTGAGGACTTAAGTATGTTTTGTTTCAGCAGCACTGTATTATTATACTATATAAGGTGTTTATCGTATCCAGTGGCCCACCCCCGCCTGCTCCTCTCCAAAAATAGAATACAATGCCAATGTACTATTCACATTTATTGATAGTAAGATGCATCTCACTATTATGGCGGCATATCACTACCAAAAATCGCGAGCAAAAATGACTTCACACGCGCACAACTAACCCATCCTTGCACACAAATCATTATTGCAAGCACTGTAACTGCACTCGCGCTTAGTATTCTCTGATCGCGAGAGCAATTATAAAGCCTGTGAGGAAAAAACGATTAATTGAGCGCGCACGTAAAGTGAAGCAGCACGCAACTGACTCCCCCGCGTGCACAAATGCTGTCATAATCATACAGATGGAGAGAATACGCTTCTATAAATCTAAAGCACCCAATAGATTTCTGAACATATGGGGTCCATTCATTGACTATTTCAAAGAACAATAATTGTTAAAAAAATACTCTGTAGGAATGCAACCCTACAACTCTTTAGCCTTTATCTTTATTATTGTAATACCTGACTAACTTTAAAAAAATTGCTGTGAACCAAATTTTATATATATATATATGTATGTATGTGTGTGTGTGTATATATATGTATGTATGTGTGTGTGTATATATATATGTATGTATGTATGTATACGTGTATATATATATGTATATGTATGTATATATATGTGCATATATACGTATATGTATGTATATATATATATATATGTGTATATATATACTGTATATATATGTATGTGTGTATATATATATATATACATATACGTATATATGCACATAAATATACATACATATACATATATATACACGTATACATACATACATACACATATATACATATATATATATATATATATATATGTGTATATATATATATATGTATGTGTGTATATATATATATATACACATATACATCCAATCAAACATCCAAACCGCTAGACTTTCCATCCCCCATATAACACAATCCCATTTATTTGTGAAATAATGTGATTCTAACCTACATTTCAGATTAAGTCATGAAATCCCAAAGTGAAAATATGTTAAATGGTGACCATGTACTTTGTCACTATCAAATTGCGCATATGTACCCTGGTCAGCACACTAGGTTTTTGATTTGGACTCTAATTTAACTTCATTTCTTTTTCTCTGGTGTCAGGTGTGGTGTCCTTGTAGTGGGGAGGTCATGGGAACAGTGAGCAAAGTAGGTCAGTGGAGCGCTACGTGTCTCCAAGGAGACAGAAGATATCTGTTTAGCTGGGTTCTCCAGCCCGACTAGGGTAACCCAGGCTGGGGTTAGCGTTTAGGGCTGAAGCCATTCAATGTGGTATATATTTGTTCCATCTCCAGAAAGACTGAGCTTTCCTGTAGGCCTGCATTACTTTTGGTACATTTGGTCATTTAGCAGACTCTTTCACCCAAAGCGACCTACCTGCAGGTAGACGGCAGGCGTTAAGGTTCAAACCCAGGGACATCCCGGTGGCTCACCGGTTGAGCGCGTACCATTAAGGCTCAGTCCTTATGGCAGCGACCCGGGTTCGATTTCAGCCTGCGGTCATTTGCTGCTTGTCCACCCTCTCTCCCATACCTTTCTGTCTAACTCTCACTGTATCTGTCATGAATAAAGCATTAAAAAATATCTTACATAAATCTTTAAAAAAGGTTTAAACTTCCAGCTGTTTGACTCAGCTGGGAGTCAAACACCCAAACCACTAGATTATCATATGAGAATTGTATATATTGCGGATATTTCTCCAGATGTTATATGGAGTGATCTTTTCCTAAGATATGTTTCTCAGGTGGTTTCCTCTGTGTGCTTTATTCTATTTCTGGATAGTTATTTCCCATTGAGATGACAATATCTATTTTTCGAGGGAGTCCTAGCCAAGATAGCAGCAATACAGCTTCACAACAACATACAACCAACATTTAAAGTACATAAAACAAAACATATAGGTAGGTAGTATATATAGTAGGTCACAGAATGATATGTCTAACAGACAGCTGGAGACAGGTCTAGCTAGTGAAGCAATTACAAATTCCAATTAGATTTACCTCCAAACCCTTCACAACATTTTTGAATGCCTTAATAGGGATCATGTCATCTAGCTGCAGTACTGTCTGCAAGAGGTTCCAAGCTGCAGGGGCGGAAAACAAAGGCCTGTTTGCCAAATTCAGTGCAAACCCTAGGGATGGATAGTAAGATAGTGTTGTTTGAGCGCAAACAATAGTCCTTTGTGAGATATACCCACAAAGGTAAGAAGGGAGCAGACCAAGGATGGACTTATAAATAAATATATGCCAAGGAGTGAGTCTGCGCAAGGCCAATGAAGGCCACTGAACGCTCAGTGCGCTGTGGTACACAGTGTCCAGCCAATGCAAGCATTGGGCAGAGGCTTGCATGTACAACAGATCACCATAGTCAAGCAAGGGACGGAATGTAGCCTCAAGCAATTCTTTCCTGGCAGGATAGGAAAAGCAGGATTTGTTTCTAAAATAAAAACGAAGCTTAAGCTTTAGCTTCTTTACTACGTTTTCAATGTGAAGTTTAAAAGTCAAACAATCATCAATTGAAATACCTAGATACTGTGACACTAATTCAATCTGACTGCCCTGCAAAGTTACACTGTTAGGAAGAGAAGCTAATATTTTCCTGGCATTAGAAAACAATCAATTTAGTTTTTGTAGCATTCAACACAAGTTTCAGATCAAACAACCGTGACTCTACAAAACCAAAAGCAGACTGTAAATACTCAAAGTGATTGAGCAAGGGTGGCCCCACAGCAGTAAATGACAGTATTGTCCACATAAAAATGTAACTGTGCATTAGGAACATTTAGACTCAGGTTGTTCACAATCAGACACCATTTCCGAGAAAGGCAAGGTTTTTGAAGGCGGGGACTGGTTGAACAGGGAACCGGAGGCAATTAAGTGCTCATTAAAACATTTCAGCGTAGCCGATTTTTCAAAAATGAATGTGGTGTCCTTAACAATTAAAGGAGGAAGTTCGTTAAGAACATCAGTGGCTGAAATAGATTTGATAGCTTTCCAGAATTTCCTGGGATTATTCAAATTGTCTTCCGTTGCGAACAACAACATTCCGCCTTGGTTCGTTTGGTAAATGAAGTAAAACGGTGGAGTAATTGCCTAAAATGGAGCCAATCAGCCTCAGTTCCTGTTTACTAGCCTTCGCCCACGCCAAATTTCTCTCATGAAGTAACTAAGACAGGTCAGGGGAAAACCGACCGTTGTCTCGTCCCTTCATTCGAAACCTTCGAACAGAAGGTTTGTGAGAACCTATATGCGAGAATCAATCATTAAAAAGAGTCCAAGCATTTTAAACATCATCAATAAGATAATTTTTTTCCTAGTCATGGTAAAATAAATCATGTAAAAAACCTTTAACTAGTGTAATAGCCTGAATCCTTGACCTCCATTAGACAGGCTAAGGATCTTCTACTAGATCTACTGCTGCTAATCTTTAGTAGTCTTTAAACTGGAGCGAGTCCGGCACGTCAGTTGCTTTTCACCCTCTGCAACTTTCACCACAACAGTCTTATGTTTGGTTTACGAATGTATAGCATTACTTGACAATATTCAGGAAAAAGGGGTTTGAGATGTGCTGGAGTGGAAGATCCTAATGAAAACCATCTATCTTGCAGCTCTCCCCTGCTGGTATTGGTCTTGTCCTGCTGATAGTTTGTCTCAGTTTGTCTGCATCTCTCGCTCTCTCTCTCACTTACTCCTCCCTCTTTTGTCTGTATCTCTGTCTATTTGTATCTCACTCCTCCCTTGTGTCTTTTTTATGAATCTCCCTTTCTCTCTCGCATTCTCTCTCTCCCACTCTCTATCTCCCAACCCCCACACTCTCTCTGTCTCCTTCCCCCCCCTCCTTCTCTCTCAGTGCTCCACATTCTGCCAGAGGAGCAGGAGGCGGGAAAAGGAATGCAACCCTGCTCTATTTACCTCTCTCTCTCGCTGTCTTTCTCTTTCTCTTTTTGTTTTATGTGTGTGTTCTGGTCCATAGCATGTGCGTGTGTGTTGTTAGTCAGTGTGTTTGCTGTTCCACTGTGTGTGTGTGTGTGTGTGTGTGTGTGTGTGTGTGTGTGTGTGAGAGACGAGGCCAGGGGGAGTCGATGGAGAGTTGTGACTAGGAAGGCAGGCAGCGCTTCTGCTCTCTCACTGAGATAGAAAACAACCACGAAGGGGCAGCAGGCAAAGGGATGGAGGGAGGCAGGTGTGTATTGCTCCACGCAAGCTGCAGCCGCTCTATTTTGGGAAGCACTCGACTCGTTAAGACTCGCCTCACCTGTGGACTCTGTTGGGAAGAGGAGCCGGCGTGGGACAGGCTTTAGTAAGGGCGTTACCTCCCACCCCATCGAGCTCTCTCTTGTGCATGTGGGTGTCCTCTCCTCCCCTCATCCCGTTGGAGACGGTGTCAGATCACCCTGCCTGGAGCTATGCGAGGTGGACTAATTGCTAATTACTTACTCATTATCCTATTGCCACGGAGAACTCCCAGAGACGTCAGTGACTCAGAGGGGATTCGAGCGGGGGTCCGTGACATCACATCCCCCCTGGGGTTCGAGCACGTCAGAGCGCGCTCAGTAGTGGCCGTCTGCTAAGGAGGGAAGGGGAGGGGGTTGGATTAGGGCTGGTTTTTCAGGTGTGCTCACCAC
Organism: Lota lota; assembly: GCA_026745465.1. NCBI lineage: Eukaryota > Metazoa > Chordata > Actinopteri > Gadiformes > Lotidae > Lota > Lota lota. The sequence goes on along the minus strand of JACYXH010000477.1, from coordinate 1,951,413 downwards.
ACCAGTCCCCCCCCCCCACCTGTTCATCCAACTCTCTCTTGCTCTCTCGCTCTCTCGCTCTCTCGCTCTCTCGCTCTCTCGCTCTCATGCTGTAGCCCCTTGCTCTCATTCTCATTTACCTCTTTTTTTCAAGCCCCCACACCCCTTCGTCTCTCACTATATAGACCCCTGACGGAAGAGTTAGTAGTATTTAACGTAGGCTCCAGAGGTGGTGCTAGAAGCTGATACAAGCTAGCTGAATCCCCCACCGGTAGTAGTGTTAGTAGCATTAGCATCAGTGGCACCTGTGAACTGTCTACAGCTGTAACATCGGCAGCACCATGTGGAGTCAGTCTGGATACTGCAGCCACTTGGCTCACCCTGGACATCCGTTCTACCATGCCCCCTGCAGGTATTGTATATGGCTTGCACTCATGGCTTGAGGGTGGTTTAAAAATAGTTAAGATTGTCACTAATACAGTGCTTCAACTTCACCATAGCAAATGGTACGCAGGTTTTTTGTAAGGTATAAGACATGAATGCGGTATTGATTACTTTCCCCTGAGGCGTACCACAGGGATGCTCTTAGACCCCTAACTTTCTTACTACCAGGGAATTGATGGCCGCTGTCGATTATTTCATAGGGGGCCAGCAGAGAGGATGGTATAGTCCTTCAGCGAAACCGGTTGTGTTGGAATGTTTGGCTGCAGTGGAACGGAGGAACGGGTTCTGTGTGCATTGTAATATGAGAATGTTAGAGAGAGGCTTGTGTATTGGTCAGCAGGACAATGTTACTGCTAACATGAAAAGTGTGGGAAAATACATTCAAGGAAGTCAGTTGAACTCGGAAAGGTAGACTAATAGTTCAGTATTGCTTAAATTGTAAGGTGGTTGCCATATACGGTTTGCGTTAATGAGCTTTCCCTACAACTTATATTAGATCATTATGCAGTTACTCATTATATTATGAGCAAATTAATGGCACATTTGAGTGGTATGTGATTGAATGTAAGCACAAAATAGTTTCATAGACTCTTGTCAATATTAACATTTGAACCCTTATGTGTTGAGCAGATCACCTACTGTTCTCCTAGAAACATGAATAGAAACAGCTCCTGTCAGAAAGCAGATATTGTATTTTCGTCAGTATTTATCCCTCGGTATCCTCCCATCCAGCCTCCCCATGTAGCCATAATGACATATATCGGGCTGTTGCAGATGTGACCCACTCATCAATCCTTGTTCCCGGTGGGGAGAACAGAGCCCCCTCCTCCCTCCCCGCTGTGTGTCTCTCTGTCAGATGTGGTTACAGCTTCTGGCCCGCTGCTCTCTCGCCGTGCCCCAGAATACCCCATTGCCCCCCCACCTCCGGCCGCCCTTAGTCTTTCCGTGATACCTGAATGATCAAGCATAATGAGGAGGTATTTTTGAACAGGATGACATTAAGTGATGAAAGGCAACCTGTGTGAGTGGTCTTTCTCTTGATGAGCGCTGTTATTCTTGGTTTCTCTAGGTCGTACAATAGCCTGGTCCATTACAGACTTGTATGGTAATCTTTGTGTTCTATTATCATGCAGATTTATTTGCATTAGCTAATGTGTGGGAGTGGGTTGAACAAAAACGTGAAACTGATGTGGAGTTCTGCAGGGCTTAGGAATGGAGTGACTCATTCCCCTCACCAGAGAGAGAGAGAGAGAGAGAGAGAGAGAGAGAGAGAGAGAGAGAGAGAGAGAGAGAGAGAGAGAGAGAGAGAGAGAGAGAGAGAGAGAGAGAGAGAGAGAGAGAGAGAGAGAGAGAGAGAGAGAGAGAGAGAGAGAGAGAGAGAGAGAGAGAGAGAGAGAGAGAGAGAGAGAGAGAGATCAGAAAACATCCTGAAGGGCTAAAGCAGTCTACAGCCGACTCATCCCACCTCTGCTTTGGCCTTGGTTGGTTTGACACACCAACCACTTTGCTGTGTTATTTTACCTGGAGCGTGCATTCAACTTCTGCCACATGCATGGCATCTCTTCTATTCCTCCTCCCTAGATCCATCTGTATCCTGTGCTATATCTATTTTTCTTAACTATTATAGGGTACCCATATTGCTTGTTGACATTGACATGGTTTTGTAGTTGTAGTTATATTTTCAGCTTTTTTATCATATTTTCCAAGTGTCACTACAATATCCCTGGTTTTAATGACTTTCTCGCAAAATGTAGGCTTGTAGTACCTGAGTTTACCGGCTGATGCATCTTCCATCCCTGGAGGATTAAGTATGAACGTTTGTTACGAGCCATAATGACAGTATGAGTCTGATAAACATTGGAGGGAATATGTATTTCGATCTAAATATTCTGGAGCATCATGGTAACAGATATTCTAGTACAAACCCAATATTTAAATCTCAAAGTGACTTACAGTCCCAAGTGTAGCAATAAACAAACCTTGCATCTAACTCTAAGCTAACAGATGCTAGTCAGAGAATGTTTACAGTGTGCATAACTTCTCATAAGCACACGGCTAATTAATCTGCTCTTATATCAAAGCAAATGATAAATCACCTAACATCACTTGCTTTAAGGCCAAGTTCTTCACCACCTGGATGTTCATTGCGCTTATGGGCAGATCAAGTACCTATACCAACAAATACACCTGTGATCTGGGTGACGTAGACCATTCCATACAGGATTCTGTAGTTTGAGAACTTCAGAAGGTTTCTTTTTTGAAAGACACACACTCAGCATTGTTTGTTAATGTGTCATTGAATAAAGTCATTTCATCTAATGCTCTGTTCTTAATGTTAAACATGAACTTTTTAGTAACAGCCTTAGTTAGAGGCTTTAGTTATCAGCAAATATTTCATCTCTTAAGCAGTGGGTATTGTAACTGAAATATCCCTAATTTAATGGGAATCTAATTGAAATCTGAATCAAGTCAATGTCGGCACCTTGTGAATCAAAATCTAAAATCAGTGCCTATACCCAGCCCTAACACACACACACACACACACACACACACACACACACACACACACACACACACACACACACACACACACAAAACCTCATTCATCTCATTCATACATATTACACCTTCCCTGAAAGGGGCAAAAGCATACAGTTTGTTCAACTCAGTCATTCAAATGAAATAATGCCAGATGCACTCTTCCAAGGCGCCATGCCAATACAAATGGTTGGTCTGCAATGTGTGTTAGCTCAGCAGCTTGCTAATGTGGCCACCTGAAGTGAGAAGAGAGAAGTGAGCAAAAAAAAGGTTGGAGAGTGTCTAGACATGCGGTGGTACTTGTCTGACATGTCATATTTAACCTGCAGCTGCATTAATGGTGGTTGACTCCTCACTCCCGGAGCTGGGACGGCTGTTAAGGGAGGGGGGAGAGGACGGGGAGAGGACGGGGAGTGACTGGTGTGAGGGGAGGTTGGGAACGGGGAGTGACTGGTGATGGCTGAAGGAAGGTGCTATATGACTTTATTGAGCTTACACGCACGCACACACTATTGTAGACTGAAACACGGTCAAGATACACACACCGGCTTGGACATTGAAGTAGACACACATGCACATAAAGGCAGACACACTCTAAGACAACAACCACGACACACTTCACTACAGAACACACAGACACACACACAAGCAGGGGAAGCGTGGCAGGGATAAGAGGAGCATCTGACACACTGGCGAGATTAGATGTTTTGACGAGTATGCGACACGTTGACAGACTGGATCCCCTGACACTTCATTACCACAGAGGGCACACTGCTGTCACAATATGTCAAGTAATTCACCACAGAGGCCCGTTGGAAGAGGGCTGCTACAATCACAGGAAGCTGTCATAGCATCCTCTGCTTCACTGTGGATTTTATTGTTAAGCTATTTCACTGTTTTATTAGGCAGGTGGGATAGATAGTCACTAAGGTGTTCAACTACCAGTCGAAAGGTACATTGTTTGACCTCCAAGGTCCAAAGTCCACCTGTACACATTCTGTAGCAAATGCCCAAAATCGTACCTGCTCCTTCATTACATATACCTGAATTCACTGTAATCACTTTGGATAGAACTGAATGAATAAATGGTGAATAGAACTGTTAACAAAGAACAATGTAGGTTTTGCTGTACATTCCCAGTCGGACGATTAGAGATACATGCGCTTAACTCTGCAAGATAATGAATACAAAAAACATTATTGTCTTTAAGTAGAGCAATAATAGAATTGCCTTGCTGAGACTCTCGCTTTGAATTCGGCGATGGGGAGCTTGTGACAAATGCCACTCTGCTCACAATGCCAGAGTTGTCCAAGTGCTTTTGCATTATTCATGAGCCGAGTCAGGAGATGTGTTCCTGTGTTCACCCGGGAGCTTGGAAGAGGCAAGTTCACACAAGGTTTCGCCCCGGCTAAATCTCATTCAGAGAACCCCTGGTGGCCACCCAGTGTAATCTGTGGCGAGGCTGATTTCAGCACTGAGTTTAGTCTCTCTTGGATGGTAACAAGAGCACGCTGGCCCGAATGAGGGGATCTGGGTCTGAGGACAAACCAGCAACCAGCTGCTAAAATGGACCACCTGTTTTACGGAGGATGAGACTGATGAGACTCATCCACCAAGCATTGAGTAAATTCATAGAGAGAGACCGATAGGGTGTTTATTAGTAGGTGTTGAAATCCAGCGACTTCGTCTTCGTAGTTGCTTGGATGTGTTGCAGAACAAATCAGATGACCACCTACTGGGAAGGGGTGCCCCCCCCAATGTCTGCAGTCTACCTGTAGGCCTCATTGAGCAAGATGCCTAACCACTCTGTGCCCATTAATGAAATGTAACAAAACTAAAAAATTATAAAAGCATCTACCAAATGCATTAGTAAAGCACTCTTGAGAGCAAGCTGGGTTGTCGTGTAAATATTACATTCATCACACGTTGAGCAAGGTTCAAATCACTCTTCATGCTCGTCATGGAAACAGTTTAAGCAATGCATCAAGCAAACATCACTTACAGACCCACGATGCTTGGTTTATATGCTATATTACCATGGGTTATATTATGGTTGGCGTTTTCTTACACAAAACCTTCAAGCGGCCCGGTCTAATCCAGTGAGAAGAGATTTCATAAACAATGCACCATTAACTCCCTAGCATTTTTCTTTTGGTGGATCTGGTGTTTGCTTGGAACAGCCCATAGAGGACGGAATTGCATTGCATTCTTAATGTACAAGAAAATATCAACGTGGGAAAGCATCTGACTTGGATGTCAACACAACTCAAAGCAATGTTCACTGCGTGTTTGAGTTGGCTGATTTTGGCAGCCCTTGAAGAGGGGAAGAAAAAACCTCTGTTCAGTCTGGGCACTGAAGAGCAGCGTAGGACTGAACAGAAGAGAACAGACATTGCATGGTTATGTACGTTTTATCAACTCTGTATTACTCAGCGGTGACTGTGTTAATTAGCTCATTCACAGTAACCTGCTAATACCAATTGTGGTCATATTTGCTTCGAGGAGTGTGTTGTCTATATTGAAATCTGTGATGCAGGAATTCTGATTGCTGTGATGAATGTCACAGGGCCTGGTGGGGTTGGTACAGACTGTAAGTTTGAATTGCTGTGTGGCATTTAAGAAGAAGAAGAAGATTCTTTATTTGTCATTGCACAAGTACAAGGACTATACAACAAAATGTGATCTCTGCATTTAACCCATGACTAGCAGCAATAGTCATTGGGCAACATTGGGCAGCCACAGTGCAGTGCCTGGGGACCAGCTCCAGGTCTACTGCCAGTGCCTTGGTCAAGTGCACAGGCAAGTATTAACCTAACATGTATGTCTTATGGTGTAGGAGGAAACCAGTGCTAACCAGCAACCAACAATGCCATTGTCGTCATCCATACAGACCATACTTTAATCTGTTATTATCTGCATGAGTAAGAGCTTGTGTTTGTGGGAATTTGTATATGACTGTCTGCATTTGTGTTTGCACTCACTGTCATTCAGCTTTGTTGAATGACTGTGGAAAGCAGCATTGTTTGTTTGTTTGTTCTCTTTCTTTGTATTCTTTCTATCTTTCTATCTTTCTTTGTTTATTTTCTTTCTCTCTCTTTCTTTTTTTACTTCAGCCTTTCTTTCCTGTTCTGTCATCTTTTGACCGATGGTATTTTGTTTGCGGTGCCAGTGAACAATCTCACCTCCTCCAGTGCAAAGGGACTCTGAAATCAGGTCATTTTTATCATCGTGGACCACATCATGGCATATTGCAAACCAGCCGTGGCTCCAGTGTCACCGTTGCCATGACAACAAAGTATCCCAGAGCTATCCTAGGAGAGTCAAAAAGAGCTACATCGTCAGTAGCAACAGCAACTTCATTTGCTGATTCCGGGATGGACATCTGTGTTTGTTGGCTCCCTCCGCCTTCCTTACCTTCCTACACCCATACATACGTAGCCCAGGACATGCAGGCTCAGGAATTTAGAGATCTGGGGAAATAGGGGACAAACTATGAGGATGATTTGATTGATGATAGTGTAAGGATAAATAATAAAGTAAGTATAAATAGTATCAAGTAAAAAATCATTTTCATGCTGGGTGGAGCGAGAAATTGACAGCTGAAGTACTTTGGGGCAGGGGAGGTGGATTGGATACATCTGGGCTCTTAAGTCGGATAAAAGTCTCTCCACCCTCCATACACGCTTTTATTACCCCACATTAAATCTGACCTGGATATTATTAATTGTAAGAGGCTATCTTGGCTTTCTATGTGTGATGATCAATGCATTTTCATCACTGGGTTAAGAGAAAACCCAGCTACTTTGTATTATGGACACAAACTGGGTACAGCTGCAACCAATACAAAAATAAAATTAAAATAACATACCTAACATACATATGTGTACATTAGACCGTATAAACGATAGTATGCAACTTTAATATCACTCAAAAACATAACAAAATCAAATTGATAGTTGAAATAACATCCCCAATTAGTTCTCTAATACTTTTGTCCATGCATGAATGGTCTTCCAATATGCTTATTTATGTCCAGGCCAATTTTTTTATCACATCAAAAGACCAGATAAGCATGGCTATTTTCTTCTTCTTCTTATCTCTGGCTGAGAGGCAGGCAGGGCGCCCAGCAGTGGTATGCACCTTAAATCAGAGTTGAGATAACACCCCTGTGATCGGCAAGGCCGCCGCTAAAATATCTCACACAAAGCACTACTCAAAAGTGCCGTTCTGTATGGCTGTAACCCGGAACACACTCACACGCTGCACATTTCTGTATTTGTAGCTGGTGCTGGCACCCATTTATCACGAACCTTTGTCACTTGTTGCCGTGGTACGCCTTCTAGAAAGCTCTTAGTGCACTGCATAGGTGTCACAATTTTCTCCTATAAATAATCCCGGGTAAGAGTATATTTAATCCAGTTTCCTGCCTGCTGTGGTTTAGTGACAGTTGGTTTGAAACCAATACGGATCAGCCAGTTTGGAACCCGGCCCACTGGGTTATAAGGAGAGGAAGTGGGCTGATCGTGGTTACTGATAGTGGTTGTCCTGATGGTAGCCACTGTGTGTTGAATTAACTGTCATCTTGCTTGAGAAAGCGTTAAAAGAGATTATCGTACTTTTGTCGTAGTGGAAGGTGAGGTTTAATGAAAGGGACCGGGACATACATAGTTTCAGCTGTAGATGTATGTAACTTAGACAATGAATGTGAATTATTTAGTTAAATCGTTGTTTTTATTTATAATGACACGGCAATATAGTTTTGTGGATATTATTCACAAACCATAAAACCTTACATCATATTCAATGACCAAAACCAAGTTATTTCATAATCTTAAATGATTCTTTAGACTACTTCTTCTATTTCTGTATTAGATACTTACGACTAGTGCCTCTAATGCCCATGCATGGTGTATTACTGACTTAATGTTTCCTGAATTTCCCGTCCGGCATCAATTAAGTATTTAGCTTATCTTTTAATGCCAGAGAGTAGCTAACCCTAGCCTCTATTTTCATGACAGATTTAAGAATTTACTACATATTACCTATTAAATATTATTAAACAGGACGATCCATACCCTGCATGTCTGCAAAATAACAACAGTTGAACTCTTGTGAGCTCTTTAGAATTTAGATACTCCAAGTTCCCCTTAGTGAAATAAGTTTATAAATCTCATTATTCCAATATGTTATATTTCAATGACAATGACATATAACCTACAACTCGTACAGAACTATTTAAATCTAGGGGACTATTTGCCCTTTTCACAATCTGCTCCGCACACCCAGAATATCTTCACCCAATCCCCTTTCTTCTCTCGGGGAGTGTCTGGTAAAAGGAAGAAAGCTGCTTATCCTCTCTGATGGGGGGAAAACAGTGAGAAGTGATTGCAGTTATGTTCTAAATCACACTGAACACTGCTCATTGTTTCTTGTGCTCCTCCATATTACAATACCTCAGTTTCACAGCCATCCACTGCTAATTAAAGTATTTCCATTACCTCTAAAATAAGATATTTTAATAGGCAATCTGCTCGCCTGTCTGGTGTTCCAGCTGGCTGTAATTGGAGTCAGCGAGAGCTGCTGGCAGAGTGTCCCAGCGTTAGGACTGATTGATTCTTGGACAACGGTGGAACAAGCCTGATTTAATCTACTTTATTTAATGAGTTAAAATCATCTGTAGTCCTCCACATCAGAGTCACATGATTCTGAGAATACTTTAGCATTACTCTAAGCCAATGATGATGATGATGATGAGTGATGTATGCACGGCTAGTGCATACATTCTTAGCAGAGAATCTAACCTCTAACCCTGGCAATGTTAATGCCATGCTCTACCGGTGGAGTGAGGCAGGGTTTTGATGCGTGTCTAGGATCTCTGATTGGGTGTTATAAACCAGCGTAGGCGTTCAGGCCCGACAGACCCTTCAGCCGCATAGCTGTCCCTTCAATGGCTTCCCTCACTCAAGATATATGGCTTAACTTCTGGAGACCAGAGCCGAGCCGTCTAGCCAGGGGTCTGACAGCACAGCCTCGGTATCAGCCAATTCGGTGACCCCGGTTCAACCTCCTCGGTGTATATATAACCTGCACAGCGTGGAAATGTTGTGGAAGTCTGCCAGGGTACCATGCTAGAAAGACTGTGTTTTAAGGCATAGCCAAGGTGAAACCAGAGAGGAGCCAGGGAAGAGAGTACTTCCATTGAGATCAGTCGATTCCGTGATGAGGATTTAAGGGTCGTAATAAGGATGGTAGAGCCCCTGTTACCTTAACCATGACCAGGATCCTTTAAAATTTCAGTTCTATTCAGTTAGACACATCAACAATATATGATTATATTACATTAGATAAGAGAAGTTTAGATTAATTAGCACTTAATTCATCCCCAAGGGGAAATAGAGGACAGCTAAACATGAAAATATTTCCTCTTCTGATGGCGACAGAAGAGGAATTAAATAGATAAATGGACTGAAATACAATTTCAATCCTATATATAACCCCCCAATTGTAGTTACATTTAAAAGCTAGTACTATTCTCTTTGCTGTGTTTTAATAATGAATAAATGTGCTTTATGTAACATTTGAGAGTTATAAAGAGTGCAAGGTTATGAAAATAATCAACCCCAAAAAGGTCCCCTCCCTCCCATGGTTTCTCCGCCATAGAGAAGTGTTGCATTTAAGCACCTGTGATTAACAGGCAAGATTAATTCCCTGCACCAATCAGGGAAGAGATGCCCTTATTGGTCAGAGCCAGGAGAGGTCTAAATTCTTAATGTCTCATACTCAGGCAGGCACACAGTCAACCGGAACAGATATTTCACAGAGCATTTCACTCATTAAAAGCTGACCGATGGCTATGGTGTTTCTAACAGGTTACACCCAAATTATAGGTCCTAAATCTTATCTACAGCACCTTTTTTATAATAATCACAAATAAATGATTGTGTGAGTCACCGTATTGCTGAATTGTCAGTCTCTCATGCAAGAGCTTGAGAGAAAGTGCTGTCTATACAGGTTTACCTGAGGACTTTTTATTTTAACTTGTATAATAATCAGGGGATGTAGGCGGTGGTGTGTCTGTTCATTAATGTGTGTGTGGGTTGTAAAGTGGCCAAGTGATCAGTGCACATTCAGCTGCCTAGCTATTGTTTCTTTGTGTTAAAATCCTGAATCATCGAAGGCGCTATGGACAGAGAAAGCCAAATGAACGAGTCTGCTACTCCGTGAGCTTTGTATATATACTCTACCTGGAATCGCCCGCTGAGTAGCTCTAAAAGCTTGGCAATTGGTCACACATCACAGTTTAAATAAAAGACTAAAAGCATAGCTGTCAGTCCTCATCAGGAAGCAGTCATTTCAATATGAATTAGTTAAAAATGGGAGCTGTTATTATTATTATGGCCAGACTAGCAGACTAGTCTTAGAGTCAGACTACTATTATGGACAGATGGACAGACTAACAGACTAATCTCACAGACCGATTGACAGACTAACAGACTAGTTTGTAAGTCTGGCCATCTCCAAGACTAGTCTTACATATATGGTAGATAGTGATGCCCTATTGGGTGGTCTCTCTAATAGCCCTTTCACACATGCACAGTAAGCCGGACATTCACCGGATTATACCCAGAGAATTATTCGAATCCTCAGGGTGATGTGTGCTCCGCCTCCCTGTGTTAGTGAGTGGATGGAGTGCAGAGCTGGATCTGTTGTTGTTTGTCTTGTGTGCGTGTATGTGTGTGTGTGGATCTGGAGGTTGTGGGTAATTTAGAGGCAGAATGGGTGGATGAGTGACAGTGACGTTCTTCTCGCAAACACACACACACACACACACACACACACACACACACACACGCTGATATACACATTGCCATGCTCAGAGGGTGACACAATAGCAAGAAGCTCAGCTCATTGAACTCATGGAACAAGTTATTCCAAACAAACAAAAACAACAACAATCTTTTGTGTGTCCTTTAAAGTTGACAGCAGACAAAAAATTGTTTGTGTCCAGTTGGAAACACCGGCTGAACAGGAACGAGACTCTGGTTACAGTCCTCTGTGCTGATCTACCAGCCTGTGATCTAATGTGAATCCCCACACCTAGTGAATGGATCCAGCGAAAGCCTACGCGGAGCACCTCGTTACACATCGTTAACATCGTGGCGCATAGCAGAAAGTGCCACTTGGTGCTACAGCACTAGGTTATCTCTAATCATTGGGCTGGCGTAGCCTAGCTTAATTTCTAGCTAGTTGTGAGGTAGTCTGATTGCCCTTTTTCTGTTTCTCTATTTGATTCCTAAGTTGAGTTTAATGTAGCTGATGGGAGTGTGATCGGGGAGCTTTTCAAACAGAGTGGTTTGTAAATAATCCATGGTGTCGAGTCAATAGACCCGCTCTGCTAAAGAGGGAAACTAAAGAAAAGGATTGGAGCTCCGCCTGTTGTCGTTGTCGCTGCTGTTGTCCCCATGTTCTGGCTGTGTGGGCTGTTAAATTGTCTGTGTTTGTAATACATGCACAAAATGCATATGCACACTTGGGAGAGCTAGACACCCAGAGAGAGGGCGTGGGAGCGAGTGTGGTTGCGTGGTAAAGCAAGTGAGCGTCAGCTCTGGTGTTGTTGTGACACATGAGCCTATTCAGTAGTCTAGCTAACCGTGGTGGTGTGTGTGAGTCTGTTTGCACGAGGGTCTCTTTGTATGTGTGTTTGCGTGTGTGTCTCTGTGTTTGCATGGGGGTCTGTATGTATGTGTATTTGTATGTGTTTGTGGGGGTTGTTGGGTTGAACTGAGCTAATTCATTTACTTTACTTACAAGAATTTGGTACCCAACCCTAATGGTCGGGCCCCAGAACTCCTCTCTATATAGCCATTCTTGGGTTAGGCCCAAGAATGGGCCTAACCTTGGGTTGGGTAAGTACCCTTCCCTAAACAATAGCCTAACTAAAATGCAATTAAACCGGAGATGTCTCACGTTTCAAAATGTTTCCAATGGATTAAAATTGATGTTTAGAAGTGTATCCCACTAGCTCTACAATAGTTAAAAGCAAGTAAAGAACTGCATTGTGTAACGATCGCCTTTCTAAGTTATATATATATTATACTTTATTAGTTTATCAGTTTTCATTCGTTTTTGATGCTAATAGTGCTACGTTAAGTGATATGACGACGTCATGACGTGGTCACTAATGAGTTGCGGACTTACACGTTATTGAACAGATCTCTTTACTTTTTGTTCCTCGAATGTCTTCAAAGACCCATGTCAATAATAAACGTATAGTTTTTGGTATGATTAAGTGTTGGAGGATTGATTACGAACTAAAGAAGACCCATGGTGCTCTACCCGATCTCTAATTCTGTCTCTCTCAGACAGAAACGCACACACTCAAGCTCAGATTCACTCTCACATACACACACAGACACACAGAGTCACACTCTCCTCAATGTCTTTCATCTCTTGCTTTTACATATAGGATCACTCTCAGATCCACACTCACATACACACACACACTTCAAACATATTTCATCTGCAGAAATCCTTTAAATAGACGTGACCTTTGAGGAGTAAAACACATCAGCAGGTTTGAAGCTGTCTGTCTCACATGCGTGTTTCCAAACCCTGCATGTTGCCATGTGTCATGTGAGATGAAGACAAACGGGCCCCATACACACATTTTGGCCCCATGTATGCAGCGTGGCATGGCTTCACTGCACAAGTGGAAATACCAAACCCCTCCTCACTAATGTGTTAGCATTATGCGAAAAAGATTCCAGGTTAACAAAGTAAAAGTACGGTTGGGTTTGATTTTTTGTTTATTACTAATGTTAGGGGTCCTACGAAATCCGTAGGAACCCTAATGTATCCGTTAGTATTATTATTATTATTATTATTGTTATTGTTATTATTAGGGGTCCTACGAAATCTGTAGGAACCCTATTGTATTCGTTAGTATTATTTTTATTATTAGGAGTCCTACGAAATCCCTAGGAACCCTATTGTATTAGTTAGCATTATTATTATTATTATCATTATTATTATTTTATTATTAGGGGTCTTACGAAATCTGTAGGAACCGTATTGTATTCATTAGTATTATTCTTCTGTATTCCTGACAAATTCGGCCATATCTCAATATATATTGTATAAATTGGCAGGCTTGTAGAACTTGTCAAATGAGTAAGGGATGCAAAGGATGGGCCAGAATTACCCACAGGTGGCACTATAATCAGTGCTTGAATGTCAACAACTTCAACAGGCTGCCATTTGCACCAGGGTGAAGGATGTAACCTCTGGGGCTCAAACTGTCACACATGGGCAAGTTGAGAGTGGGACTGGGTGACCTGTCAATGAAAGCAAGAGTTTAAACAACACGACTGAAAAGCTGATAACTGTCGATATTATCAACTACAACAATAATAATATTTTTGTAATTAAAAATATATATTACACCTAGCAAAGCGAAAGTAAAAAGTACCACTTTAACGAGTTGCAACATAGTTGCACGCTCTCTCTCTATCTTTCTAATGTAAACTGCTCAAAAAAATAAAGGGAACACTAAAATAACACATCCTAGATCTGAATGCATGAAATAATCTTATTAAAAACTTTTTTCTTTACATAGTTGAATGTGCTGACAACAAAATCACACAAAAATTATCAATGGAAATCAAATTTATCAACCCATGGAGGTCTGGATTTGGAGTCACACTCACAATTAAAGTGGAAAACCACACTACAGGCTGATCCAACTTTGATGTAATGTCCTTAAAACAAGTCAAAATGAGGCTCAGTAGTGTGTGTGGCCTCCACGTGCCTGTATGACCTCCCTACAACGCCTGGGCATGCTCCTGATGAGGTGGCGGATGGTCTCCTGAGGGATCTCCTCCCAGACCTGGACTAAAGCATCCGCCAACTCCTGGACAGTCTGTGGTGCAACGTGGCGTTGGTGGATGGAGCGAGACATGATGTCCCAGATGTGCTCAATTGAATTCAGGTCTGGGGAACGGGCGGGCCAGTCCATAGCATCAATGCCTTCCTCTTGCAGGAACTGCTGACACACTCCAGCCACATGAGGTCTAGCATTGTCTTGCATTAGGAGGAACCCAGGGCCAACCGCACCAGCATATGGTCTCACAAGGGGTCTGAGGATCTCATCTCGGTACCTAATGGCAGTCAGGCTACCTCTGGCGAGCACATGGAGGGCTGTGCGGCCCCCCAAAGAAATGCCACCCCACACCATGACTGACCTACCGCCAAACCGGTCATGCTGGAGGATGTTGCAGGCAGCAGAACGTTCTCCACGGCATCTCCAGACTCTCTCACGTCTGTCACATGTGCTCAGTGTGAACCTGCATTCATCTGTGAAGAGCACAGGGCGCCAGTGGAGAATTTGCCAATCTTGGTGTTCTCTGGCAAATGCCAAACGTCCTGCACGGTGTTGGGCTGTAAGCACAACCCCCACCTGTGGACGTCGGGCCCTCATACCACCCTCATGGAGTCTGTTTCTGACCGTTTGAGCAGACACATGCACATTTGTGGCCTGCTGGAGGTCATTTTGCAGGGCTCTGGCAGTGCTGCTCCTGCTCCTCCTTGCACAAAGGCGGAGGTAGCGGTCCTGCTGCTGGGTTGTTGCCCTCCTACGGCCTCCTCCACGTCTCCTGATGTACTGGCTTGTCTCCTGGTAGCGCCTCCATGCTCTGGACACTACGCGGACAGACAGAGCAAACCTTCTTGCCACAGCTCGCATTGATGTGCCATCCTGGATGAGCTGCACTACGTGAGCCACTTGTGTGGGTTGTAGACTCCGTCTCATGCTACCACTAGAGTGAAAGCACCGCCAGCATTCAAAAGTGACCAAAACACCAGCCAGGAAGCATAGGAACTGAGAAGTGGTCTGTGGTCACCACCTGCAGAACCACTCCTTTTATTGGGGGTGTCTTGCTAATTGCCTATAATTTCCACCTTTTGTCTATTCCATTTGCACAACAGCATGTGAAATTTATTGTCAATCAGTGTTGCTTCCCAAGTGGACAGTTTGATTTCACAGAAGTGTGATTGACTTGGAGTTACATTGTGTTGTTTAAGTGTTCCCTTTATTTTTTTGAGCAGTGTATATTGAAGCATGCTCTCTCACCCACCAGTTGTGCTCTGATAATTTAACTTGAATAGGTACTCGGTAGTGCCGTCATAATTCGGTCTGAACCATTTCAAAGTACAGAATTTGGTACCCAACCCTAATGGTCGGGCACCAGAACTCCTCTCTATATAGCCATTCTTGGGTTAGGCAAATTACAAAGTACCCTTCCCTAAACAATAGCCTAACTAAAATGCAATTAAACCGGAGATGTCTCACGTTTCAAAAGGTTTCCAATGGATTAAAATTGATGTTTAGAAGTGTATCCCAGTAGCTCTACAATAGTTAAAAGCAAGTAAAGAACTGCATTGTGTAACGATCGCCTTTCTAAGTTATATATATATTATACTTTATTAGTTTATCAGTTTTCATTCGTTTTTGATGCTAATAGTGCTACGTTAAGTGATATGACGACGTCATGACGTGGTCACTAATGAGTTGCGGACGTACACGTTATTGAACAGATCTCTTTACTTTTTGTTCCTCGAATGTCTTCAAAGACCCATGTCAATAATAAACGTATAGTTTTTGGTATGATTAAGTGTTGGAGGATTGATTACGAACTAAAGAAGACCCATGGTGCTCTACCCGATCTCTACAAATGGCGCCCAAACAATGTCAGAATTCCTATGCTTCAGATCAAAAAGTTAATTCTGTGAAGTTTATTTAACCGTAGATTATAATTTTTCTTCCCTCAGGTTTTTTCGCAGAGCATTTTGTTGCAGTGGAGATGACGGACATTGCATGTTTGTTATACATGGGAACATACTTTCAGATGCTTGTGAGTTTTGAAAGGGATACTTCCATAGACTACTCATCGCGCACCTTGCTGTATTCTACGAGGGGCTTTGTGAAGCACGTCAAGCAGCCAGAATATTCCAGAACGACCGGAGCCTGAAGTCAATGTCTTTACTTGGCTTTCACAATAATGGCCCCCTAATTAACAATACGCTCACCATAATAAGCGCCGAAGAGCTCCCCCAAAAAAATCCCTGGCCAAAAATATGTTTTATGGCTGTCACTCTCGAAAGGAAGTGCAGAGAACAGGATTTCTTTCAACATTCGCAGAAAGTTGGTTACCAGCTAAGTTACCAGCTATTTATTATATAAACAATTATAAATTATCAAAGCCTTACCGTCATAACAGTTACATTTTTTGTTATACATATATGTTTACTTTACTGTGGGTCATATACTTTGTTGCACAGTCTGACTAAAGGTCTATTTGCGTGGGAGGTAATAGTTTGACATTCAGGTTGGACCTAGGCAAGGGGTGTAATTTGAAAATACAGGAGTCATTTTGGCTAGAGAGGGAGACTGGGTATATAACAATGAGACTGCATGTTCTGACAATTTTTATGTACATCACATTGCTATTCAGGTTAGCCTATTACAATTTCAAGTAGCCACATTGCAATCATCTTTAAATCAGTCACTTAATCAGTTACAAAAAAGACCTGCTGTTACATTTGGAAAATCGTACGCACCCCACTCCTTCATCTGACACACATGCCAGACCAAACGGATTTGCCTCCTCACCAGCCCCATGACCTGTGATTCACCAAGACAGTTCTAACCAGTCAAGACTCAGCTCAAAAGTCAGCCCCTTCGTACATCATCCGAGACAGTTGCCCGATAAGTTCAATGCTGATGACAGTATCCAGCTTGACGACTGGCTCCAGTCTGAGTGCTTGTGGTCTCCCGGATACCGAGCTTATCTTGGAGCTACCCAGACTGCTTGAGAAGGAGCCCAAAAGAAGGCTGAACTGGCTGAGTTGAGTGACTTAACTCAGTTGTTCGAAGGTGTGCTCGGACAGAAATCTCTTGTGGAACACAGTGTTGATACTGTTGTCACTAAACCAGTGTGTCAGCCCCGGTACCACGCCTCTCCGGGATAGAGGAAAATCATTGAAGAACAGATCGAGAAGATGCTGAAGAGCGACATAATCTAACCAGCCTGTGATCCGTGGGCGTCGCCCGTGGTGATTGTAGAGGTGCCGTCAAAAGAACCAAGGTTCTGCGTTGACTATCTTAAAGTCAATAAGACAATGCTCTTATTGACCATTGCCCAGATGAGAATAAGATCAACGCCATCAAAGACTTTCTGCCACCATCTACAGTCAAACAAGTCAAACGGTTCCTGGGAATGAGTGGTTACTTCAGTCAGACACTTTGTGTCTGGGTACTCCAAAGTTGCAGAACCACTCATCTCTCTAAATAGAGAGGGCTCCCCATTCATGTGGACTGACGATTGTCAAGATGTTCTTGACCTGCTTAAGTTAAAGATGTTCACCACCAATCTTTGTCCTCACTGAGTTTGGAAAGCAGTTTACTATTCACATGGATACATGCACGAGCATTGATTCAGTTGATTAATTGAGGTAATTGGACGCTGGAAGACGTCCGACCCTACTTTGAAGGCTCATATGTGAAAGTAGTCATAGATCACAACAGACTAAGATGACTAATGTCGAGACAATCCCCTTCCGGCCGGCTGGCCCGTTGGTGTCTAGACTATAGGACTTTGATTTTGAGATCACACTCATGCCTGGTGTTTCAAACTCAGTCCCCGATCCGCTCTTCCGCAACTCAACACCGTTGGCTGAGGCTTTGGACTTGCTTCCCTCTTATGCCACTGTAGGGTCTCTAAATGTTCTTCGCCAGCCTCGGCTGATGCTGGACGACATAGATCAGTGATCTAAGAGAGAAAACTGGAAAGTAAAGTGTGGATTCCTCTGACCTTTGCATCCACAATAACATGGTCTACTTAAGAGAATACAGATTATCTTCGGTACCATGTACCAACCTTATTTCGCTTCACACTCCTGCAGTACTTCCATGATCACCCAATGGCCGGACACTTGGGCGTTGCTCAGTACTTCCATGATCACCCAATGGCCGGACACTTGGGCGTTGCTAAGACTCTTGGTCGACTACAGAAACTTGTTTAATAGCCAGGAATGAGAGGGGAAGTGAAGAAATATGTCCTCTCTTGTGAAACATGCCAACTCGCTTAGCCAAGCAATACAATGCCAGGGTGTTACATGCAGCCAGTTCTCGCCTCCCACCCCTGGGAGTTTGCTGGTGTGGACTTTGTTGGACCCCTACCAATATCAGCACGTGGAAAGGAGTACATCCTTGTTTTCACTGATTACTTAACAAAGTCGGTTTAGATCTGCCCAGTTAGAGAGGCTACCGCAGCTGTGGCAGTTCACCTTGGAGGTCTTTGCAAGACATGGTGCTTCGAAGTACCTGGTGTCTGATAGAGGCCTCCTGCACATATTTTGATTAAAAGGGAGCTATTCACAGATGGTCCATTGTCAGTGCGCTGGTGAGAGAGAGAGCCAGAACTAATCAATGTGTTGTGTGCAGCTCTACAAGATTTTACCCATTTAAAAAATGTTGTCAATGTATGGGAAACACAATTGATCGCGAATGGCGTCGTTTTCTAGGAGGCATACAAAAATAAAAATGACCCATAAAGTCTATGTTTGGGAAACACTGTATTAGCTAAGTGGCTGGCATGAGCCACTTGTCAAAATTGGCACATCGTAGTAAGCTAGATCGATATTGAATTAACATATCAATAAATTAGGTATCTACTGGAAAACTGGTTTTGCGTGGTAAAGGCCAAATGACGCCGTTGACATGAGACCAAATTTAACGGACCGTTACTGTGAATAAAACAACGGATTTCTCTGTTTGAACATTTTTGGAAACAATTTGGATAATGTCGTCGTTTTTAGATATTTGAATGCAGAAATGTTTCATACTATACCTACTACACACAAGTGGACTTCAAAATAGAGGGCCCGCCGCTCCAGATAAGATTCTTTGTTCTGTGGGCCTTCCTTCTGAAAGCCTGTGAGACCTCTTAAGGTAATCAGTTTGTCAATCGGATGTGGCGCTGGAGGCCCTTATGCTCAATATAGCTCGAGAGAGAGAGAGAGAGAGAGAGAGAGAGAGAGAGAGAGAGAGAGAGAGAGAGAGAGAGAGAGAGAGAGAGAGAGAGAGAGAGAGAGAGAGAGAGAGAGAGAGAGAGAGAGAGAGAGAGAGAGAGAGAGAGAGAGAGAGAGAGAGAGAGAGAGAGAGAGATTTCCCTTGTTGCCATTCTGGGTACAAGGGCAAACGAGGAGAAACAACAGTCTTGTGGAAAGAGGTCATGACCCACCCAGGTCATATGATGGGTAGCAGGTGTACTGCGTATGAGTATGTGAGTTAGAGGTCATGCCTGATTTATGTGTGCTTTGCTATGCGTGCACCTGTGGGTAATTTGTGTGTATGGGAAATGTGTTCATGTGTTTGTGTTTGTGTGTGTGTGCACATGGCACCGTGTGCTCCATGGTTCTGTTTGTGACCTAGCCATGTGCTGTCACTCTCTCATAAATGCCGTACAGAGGAACACGTATGATATGAGATCCCAGCAGCCCTGGGCAGCCTGCCAGAACCACCCCACTCCCCTCCCCCAAATGTCCACTCCCACGCCCCACCCTGCAATCTCCACTCCCCACTAGTTTTTAGATGTTGGGGCCAGGATAGTGTTATGGTTTGGGTGTTGCTTAATGGCATGTATCTGAACTTTCACTGTCACTTTGAAAAAAATTGCTTCAGAAATGACTAAATAGTAGGTATTAATAAATTGGTAGTACCTTATGCCGACGACTAGTCTGCGATATGGAAGAATTAATTATCACAATAATCATCAAACACTACTGAAAAATATAGTATGCTTAGGAATAAAAAATACCATTCTAAACAATGTAGTTTATCGTCTAGCTGCTGACTATAAAAGTGGGTATCATGATAAGTCCATACATTTTATGACAATACAATACCATTGAAGACGATAAACGATCATATTGAATTATTACCCAGGTGTAACTATGACACACAGTGGCTATCTGCCATGACGTTGCACACATTGTATCTTTGGAGAACTATAAAGCATCCTGCATTGTTTATTTATTAGTATAGATTTTTCCAAGAAAAACACTTTCTGGTTACGCCGCAGAGCAGTATAGAATGAAGAAGGGAGTTATCTCATAAAACTCAGATGGCGAGGATGACTTTCTGGTAACTGCTTGTTCACTGCCTGGTGACCGACTGGTAGCCATAGGGGTAGATCATGCAGCTGTCACGGTTCTGATGTTGAGTGTAATTTGGTGTACTGGCCATACATACATATTCCCTGACACCCCTGGGTAAACCATGCAGCAGTACCAGTCTAAACTGGTAGATGTGTATGGGATGTCAGTGCATGGTCTAATGTTTCTCTTCCCTGGCCAGCTGCAACAGAGCCATTTACACATAAACACACATTCACCGTAATCCTATCCACCCCCACTATATACTTTTTAGAGGCAGATATCTACATTTAGATCAATTCCATAAAAACATACAGATAGCCATGAGTCAAGATTCTAACAACTGTAATTCATTCCATGCTGCATTCATAAATTATGGCTATGGTCATCCAGCTGAAATCTGTTGTTTTATTTGAAAACAAATCTATTAAAGTTTGGTGTGACATCACACTGCCAGAGTTAGGGGGTTGATTCCCACTAGGATTTTCTCATGCAAAGCATTGCATGGGGAGAGTATTGTATAACATAAAACGTACATCAAATCGCAAATATTTATCTTAAAATGAATATAAACAAATTTACTTATAATTTATTGTAACTTCTGACTACTGTAACTGTAAAAAGAAAATTGGCACCCTCAACTCTTTGCCATGGGAACGGCATCCTCCATCTCTAAGCCCAGTAGCATCTTTGTTTTAACTACTGTTCGTTCCACTTCATGTAACCACCACTACTTATATTACAGGCTGAATGTCTGAGGCTCAAATGGGCTATTTCCATCAGTACATGTTCAAAGGGTTTTCCATGCTAGGGATAGTTAAGTAATTTGGTTGTTATCTAAGATAATTATCTTGGAGTTTTCTTAAGTCTCTGCAGGAGATGGATGGCACAGACTACAGTGCCTGAACCAACACATTGATTTCCAAGGATTTAGTGCTGAGGCCACTGCCTGAATCCTTAACCTGACCTCTGAACATAACCATCTTTATCCAAATACCGAACCTTAATCTTAATCTCACTTTAATTTAAACTCTAATTTTATAATAACAACACAAATAATATTAATAATATTAATAATAACCTTATTTTATATTGCTCCTTTCTCACACTCAAGGACGCATTAATACCGAAATGTTACCATTTATAACATAATATCCAAACCAAACTATCTCTAACCTTATCTGTAAACCATCCAAATACCTAAACCTAACCATCTCTTTCTGAAAATGTAATCTTAACCATATGTAACATAATACTCAGATTTACACAATGCAAACATTACAAACTTTGAAAACGTATCAGTTTTGAACTTGAAGTTCAACATGAACGTTTAGTGTCAGAACCATAAAACTTGATCTGGATTTACCTCGTCAGTACAGTTCTGGCAGCAGCAATGCATTAAACATTGAACTAATGAATCTGGAATGTTATTTTGGTCCGATCAATACCACACACACTTACTAAGATTACTAAAATCACTCAGAACCTTTGTTTAGTTCTCACTAAACAAAGTGAAACTCATCACATTTACTATTATCTATTATTCTTATTATCAGATGTGCAGCTTTGGCTGTACAATTACTATTATCTATAATTCTTGTTATTATGTGTGGAGGTTTAGCTACACAAATCCTACTTAATTGTATATATTTTTTATAATATTAAAAACAGAGTTTCAAACAAAAACCAAACTTCCATACTCAAGTCCTTCATAATATATACTACAACAATAATTCCAACTTTATCCAAACTTAATGACTCAAAACGTAATATTTATGCTTTTGATACTTTTTACTTTTAAACCAAGAACACACTAGCAACTACCTAGAACACAATTAAAACAACATAGAAACTCTAGCAACCACCCTCAACACCATAGCAACCATCTACAACACCCAAGAAGCCATTAAAAAATACCCTAGCAACCACCCAAAACACCCTAGGAACCACCTAGAACATGTACACCTACATACGTACACAAACATACATTTACACATATACATACGTAAACATAGATATACATACACATACATAAGTACACATAAATACGTATGCATATGTAAACATAGCCAAATATACATACTCATACATATATACGAACACAAAAATCTGTACACATACGCTAACAAACGTTCATACATATACGTATACATACCTAAGTATACGTACACATACATACATAAACTTGCGTACACATAAGTGACATACATACACATAGGTATACATACATACATACACTTACAAACGTACACATACGTTTACGATGTATGCGTATGTTTAAGTACACCTATAACGTTGACATACCTAAAAATACGCATACATCGTAAACATAATTGGGTACTTGCATACATAAACATCCGGGGGGTCATCAACTAAGATTTGGCATAGTTGAATCAGATTCGTCAGGCCAGACCCATCGTCGGCTGCTCGTCAAATTATATATATTGTATTTATAATATATATGTGGCTCAATGATGCCTACTTTTTGGTGACTTTTGCGTTGTTCAAATGCTTGGAAGTAATCGATTAGCTTATCAGGGTTTCCCACTGCTGTCTATAGGCGAAGCGCAGCGTCTCCGCTAAATGACAGACCGCCTCTACCAACAAATTAACTTTTCAGAACATGATTCTGCATTCAATTTGACAGAAAATAAAGGCTACAACCTTATATACTATAATATAGACTAATATAATATACCGTAATTAATCGTTGAAATCAACCAGTGGCCAGTTTATGTGCAGACGTGAGATCCGTTTTGACTGATTATGCACGGTATTCATTAATATCCTATCATGACAAAATGTGCATCAATAAAGAGACTATAAATGCATTTGACTGAATAAAAGTTTAAAATACATGTGAAAGATACTTTCAACGTAATGAACAAATGTGGCACCATACAACTAATTAAAAAGGGAATCATTTTCATGGTGCGAGTCGTGAAAATAACACCCTAGCAAATATACAAACACCCAAGAAGCAACATTTAACACCTGAGTGGCCACCATAAAACTACAGCACTACCTCACGTCACTATACTGTACATTTCAGAAATTTTACTATTTCTAGTTTTTAATATCGTCTCTGAACACGAAAACCCCTTCAGGGATTTATTAACTACATTTTATCTTATTTTATCGTACAGAGATTGCAGATCTTTTCTATTTAATGATTCTATTTTGATGTATGTTTTATTTAATTTCCTATTGCTTCCAGATTGTCAATTTAAATTTAAACAGGCACAAGTGGCTGTTTACTGGGTAACAAGTAGCAACGTACCATCAAACTTAATATGTATTTGAGGTGGGTGAGTCAAAGTCCCATGGTCACAATTCTATAGACATGTTTTCCTTGGAAACCTGATCAGGTGAGGTAGCCTTTGACGGGGTTGCTTTCTAATAGAATGAGATGAGGTATTCCACGGAGAGATTTAACCACCTAGAGAGCGATGTTTTATAGTCTGGCGGAACATGCTGTTCTGGCAGCAGATTGGCCCCCTCCATCATTATCGCTTTTTAAACATTACCCAAAACCAGAAAGCATAGATGGCAATATCTCCCCGTTCTGGGAAACTGAGACTGGCTTTGTATGCTACTAAGTTAACCAGGCAAGCCGTTTAAGCCAAGACTGTTATCCACTGTAGATCTTCGAAAGTATTTAAGAGAGATAATTAAATAGAGAGAGCAAGTACATTTCTTGTTTGAGAACTGAAGGATGCTTTTTTATCTTAGGTGGATTGCTCGATCCACAGCGGGTAAGGAGTAGACGGAGGCAGAGAGAGAGATGGGATGTCCTTTTTATGTGGGTTTGGGCATACAGGATTAAGTATGTGTGGTATTTGTAAAGGAAACAAAAATGGAAACGAATAGAAGTACATTAAATGACTGGCTACAACCATAGAACAAATAATTTCCATTACATCAATATACATGTGAGCGACAGTAATTACTGAAATGAACGTAAATGCGTATGCCTCTATACTGAATATAAATGATCAACAGTGCACCATATGCGGCAGCGCGAGCATAACGAATTGTCATGTGGTTGCACCGAGCGCTGTAAAGTTGCCTAACACGTCAAAACAACAGTTAAGGTGAAACTTATTAATACAACATTGCTTTATAAATGAACTGTACTGTTCTCATTCATAAATGTCAATATAAACATGACTCACTTTTCAAGAACGCACACACACACTTGCTCCATGTAACGTGCTGGAACGAACTAGAGTGTTGCACTTCTTGGGACTATGTTTACAAAAGATAAAGGACCCCACCTAATGGTAAGGGCGCACTATTGTCTGCCTGACAGAATTAACAGTCACGTATAGGGGAATTCAGAACATTTCTGTTAAATTTAATATAACCGAAAAATATTGCAGTACCATGCTTGAACACTAGGGGCATAGTTGTTTTGCAGGTAGAATGCATCAGGGTGAATGGAGTCTTAAATGAGAATCTGTCAATTCCAGATGTGTATGTATTATTGCCTGCTACAGTGCAAATAGCACACACATTGTTTTGTATTATTCCTAAATGGTTCAGGATTTTTGGAATATCATTTCTCAAAAAGGTATGTCTTCCTAACCAGCGTTAGTCATCCACCATCAAACAAGAAAAAACTTTATTTTAATAAAGGTGATTTTCTAGAAAGAAACACATTGGTGCTTATTCATTATGCTCACTGGTGCCCCTGGTGTTCGCTTCATATCACTTCATTCTTTCTAATGTCACAAGACCTACTAGACAACCTCTGATTTTATGTTTGTCCGTGACCCTACTTGGTTTTGTGACTCTGTAAACTAAGAAGCAGAGCAAGCAATTGCGCTTTGAGAATAAAAATGTAGAAAAAAGATTGGATTTTGCTATAGCAAACTATAGCTAAAACATTACCATTTGCTAAAACCTAGTGTATATTAAGGCTGTACCTATGAAGTCTATACATATGAAGTTTATATGTATTAATTACATACATATGAAGTTTATACTATGCTGTCTTCCAAATATGACACTTGTATTTGGGGCTTCACTAACTTTAGCTTAGCCCCCCCCACCCCCCACCCCCCGCCCCCCACAGGGTAGCGGAATGCTTTGCATGGAGAGTGCACTCCCGAACGAGTGGCCGCCAGAGATTTACATTAGTGGAGGCCCAGCCTGACACCAAGCCCCAGCATTTTGTGCTGAGAGTGACAGTTTGAGGGCTTTGACCAACGGGGGTAGAGGGTGATGGTGCTGAGGGGGATACGAGCGCATGGCACAGCCAGCAGACACATTCAACACACACCTGGGAAAGTCATGGGTGAGGCCTGGATAGAGGGCAGAGGTCTTTGCTGGTGGTTGTTTATCTGTTAAAGTCCTCTTCTAAGCTGTTGCTTTTGTCTGCTGACCGTCTGAAAGAGGAGGCAACCTATGGTCCTCGCTTATTGAATGGAGCAGTTTAACTGATCTTGGAGCTGGTTTCAACTCATCCTCCTCTTTGCTTCTTTTTCCAGCCATAACCAGCGGATAACCACGTTCCGACATCCAGTAACAGGAAGAGTGACTACAGACAACTTGGATTTGATCCTCCAGGAACAGTGAGTGGCTCTGCTTTTCTTTTCTTTTCTTTTGATACACTTTCTTATGTTTAAGGCTATTCAGGAATCTTAGTTAATTAAGGTGTAAAATCGAAATGATAGTCTAAGCGTTTTAACTCTTTCAAGATGGAAAGAATCTAAATTCCTATTGGTACAAATGGATGCAATATCAGACTCACATGAAACATACATGCTAAAACCCTTTTGTTTTGTTTGAGTCTTAGTCAACAAGTGGTTCTATCAAGGCTGTGATGTCATATCCCATGTGAGACTGAAAACATAGGTTGGTGATGGATTTCCAAAATGCTACCAGTGTCCACTACTTTATTTGTGCTAAAATCACACATTTGTGAGGTGTTCAAACATTCTTTCTCTCTCTCACTCCATCACTCCCCCCACTTTCCCTCTGTCTCTCTCTTTTTCTCTCTATTTTTCACTCTCTCTCCTTTTACATCTCTCCTCTCTCTGTTTCTCTCACTCTGCTTCGGCTATTAGGCGCTGGCCTTTTTGTGCCCAGTCTTTGTTTCCATGGGTAGCAGCAGCGTTGATCTCTTACTATTTTCCCTAAAAGCATCCATAATTAGTTTATCAGTGTAGTTGTGTGTTCTTCCTGTCCAGAGGTGTGCTCGTGGAGGTGTTGTTGCGTTTTAAGGGTCAGATGACACACAATAGCGTCACAACATACTCTTTAAAACACCTTGACAGAGGGCTTTGTTTGAACCGCTCTGAGTGCCTGTGGAGTTGGGCTGCGTGCGCAATTCTACATTTTTTAAATGTTAAAAAGCTGTAAAAATGTATAGCTATCAATTTATTTTTATAACTATTCAACTGTTACCCCCACACGATGAAGCGTGTTTGGGTGCACAGCAAACAAAATGTTGGTGAATCTGCGATTTGTAACCTTTAAACCGATGCACTTGCATTGTAAACATTCAAATCGGCTGCCCAGTCTGTAGTGAGAATTAACTGTGTTCTCCAGCAAGGTCAAAGTATCAGAATCAGAATCAGAGTTGCTACGCAAGAGTAAAATTCTTAGGCTTGGTTCCTCAACAGTCACATAGCAGCATCAATACAAGATCACAATAACAAAGTAAGTAATAATAAATAATGTTTGTATGTATGTAAGTATGTTTATATGTATGTGTGTGTGTGTGTGTGTGTGTGTGTTTGTGTATGTAATCAATCTTTACAATTCAGGGCTTCCGACATCATCTAGAATGGGATTCAGCAATTCTGACATCAGGGTAGCCTTATTGTTAACTTTATTTAACTAACTCTTCATGGAGTCCCTCCCCCTATATCTTCCATACACACATACTTACGTCCCATTCGCGCACTCGGTAAATGATAGACAACGTTAATGGGCAACAGGCCAGATAACGCTGGTGATGCACAGATCCCCCTGACTGTCAAGAGGGAGAGAAGCTCTGAATCCAGAGCAAAAGATCAAATCAGAAACTAGAAATTGGTTCTTGTTCATGTAGAACAGTTGACACAAAGGATTTTATTTTTGCAAATTTTTTATTATGTTATCTATTTATATTGTTATTAATTGTTCATGTTTAAAGTTGACTAATTCAAATGTAACCGTTTTTTAGCTTATGTTTTGTGGACATTTATTATTATACTCTAATTTAATTGTGCCCATACTTTATCTGTGGGCTTGCTTCAAAGCTCCTCTGATGCATCACTTAATCTCTGACTCTCAGTTTGGGATTTTAGCGATCAATGTTTTCTGAGTCATAGGAACTGGCAGCCCGAACTTTAAAGAAGACAGTGTTTTCAGTGGCATAACCACCCTGAGTTAACCTTGCCTGAGAGCTCTTTAAAAAGGCTGTGATTCAGTTTTATTAAGCAAAGTTTGCAAAGCATTTGCTCAGAATACATTTGAATGAAGTCAACAGGAAGCTTAAATATATAATTTCATATTTTTTCCGGCGTCTGCACCTCCAGTTTCTCTTTCATCTTAATCTCCCTTCATCCTCCACACAGGTGTCTGTCTCTGTCTCTGTCTCTGTCTCTGTCTCTGTCTCTGTCTCTGTCTCTCTTTCTCTGTGTATCTCTCTGTGTGCATGGTTTGGTCTGCCTTGGCTACGTGGGCGAGCAGCCCACCTCTTTACACAACTCTCCTGATGCATCAGTGTCACTCATACACACAGACGCACACACACACACACACACACACACACACACACACACACACACACACACACACACACACACACACACACACACACTGATTCTCACAATTACCAGTAGACAGTTCACACACTTAGTCACACACTAAGTTCATGAGCTCAGTGTGGGTGTGTTTGTTGATGACGCTTCAGGAAGCATGGCATCAGTATTAACAACACATTATGGTTAGTGTCCTTATGGCTAGTTGTGTAGGAATCACAATGTGACTCAGTACATATGCTGCTGATAAGTGTGATGGATGGATTCTGTTTAAATCCTTTTAAAGTGAACAACCCGTCATTTACTTCTAATTATTTTGTTTAGGGTTATCAAGGTGTGCATTAAGCATCAGAACATTTCAGTATATTGATTTCGTTCTATTCTTTCAAGCCAATTAAATGGGTGTAGTCTATTTTCCCTCCTGGCTACGACGCCAAGGGGGTGACCAATAAACATACACAATGAGGTAACTGGACACCAGTGGAGATTGTGGATTTGTTTTGGATTAGGTTTTTGTTTGCTTTGATTGTTTTTGTTTACTTTGGTCTGTATTCGCTAAGATGTAACCTCACACATATGCTGTGTCTCAAGTTGTACTTCCATTTGTGATTAAGTGACACTTTATTTATGTACCAGATCACTCCACCCCTAGGACTATGCGATGCATACATGCCCGCTCGATTGTGCACGATGGGGTTGACTTTAGTTTCATTGGCTGCGTGTGTGTGGGTGTGTTGGAGTGGGTGTATGTTAATATTCTTGTGCATCTGCATGAATATGCATGTGTGTGTGTGTTGTGTATGTGGGAGTGAGTGAGTGTCTGCCTGTGGGTGTATTCATGCTTGTCAATATCCTCTTGTTGGGGAGTTATGTCGGTGGAGTGGTTGAAGAGCTTGTCCTCACAGCTCCACCCAGGGGCCTATCAGAAGTCATTCTGTCAGTCTGCGTCTGAAGCGGAGCTCAATCTGCTACGCCCGCCTCCTTGTACATTTTTTCTTCATGGCATCCTGCAGATCCTTAGATCCATCCCCTTGGGTGAATGAGGGGAGGATCCATTGGACATTATTATCCACTGACTGTGGGTGCTGTTAAATGTGGCTGACCGAGCTGTCCTCGTCCTCACTGACTCTAGTTGTTGAATTAACCAGAGACGACTTTAAGATCATGTTTCAGGAAGTTAGACAGACCTGCGATTCCTTGATGCCCAAATACAATTCTAAAAGTGAGAGAGTGGAAAGGGGTGGGGTGGGGTGGGGTGGGGGGGGGGGGGGGGGGGGGGGGGCATGAAAGTATCAGTATCTCACAGTAAATATTAAGAAAAGAAGGACAAGGAGTGGTAAGGCAAGACCTCTTTAATGACCTGTTTCTGAATTCTCAATGTTATATTTTGAGACAAGCGCAATTATTATATTTCAACAAGCGATGATGTGTCCTACATTGTAAATTGATCAGCTAATGTATGCGTTTGCAATGTATTTCTTTGCAAATTTTAAACCAGCTCACGTGGCATCCATCTTAAAATCTCTCTGGGCTCTAAGTTGCATCCATCTTTCAAGTGATTTATCGTTGTTTAAGCACGGCACGTGTCATGGAGCTTTTTTGAAAGAAGACAAGGCTTTTTATGTTGGCTAGAATCTAGTACAATCTCAGTTGATCCAGTTTGTTTGCTTGCTTCCATGTCTACAGCAAACTCTTTGTTTGCCAAATGGTTTCATATATGGGAACTTGGGGTCCTAGGAGAAAAGTGAATCATAACACACTGGCCAAACAGAAATTTCAAAGGAGAACATACTGGCTGTAACATTTCTGTCGGAGAAGCCAGTATTTAGATTTAGCATGTTTCCTTAATCTCTGATGACATATCATGGTAATTTTATGATTTAGTTCAGTAATTCTTTTTACATATAGCTCCTTTAATAATTCCTATTACATACTATGTATCTGCAACCTTTACCACTTCTATGTAGCTCTTCTGTCTAAAGCGACTCAAATTCAGATGAAGGTCATTAGAAATTGGTAGTGGTGAGACATCTTTCTCAAATTATATAAAGTGAGATACTGATACCTTGTCAAGGTCACTGTCCTTGGGCATCAAGGAAATGCAACCATTTTAAAATCCTAACCAATTTGATAATTTAGTGTACATATGTGCTTTTTTATGTCACTACTGTTGTTCATAATGTTTGTCGGTTTGTATTCTGGTGGTGATTCTTTAGGTAAAGGCCAATATAATAAGTCAAAACGGCCTTATCTTTATTAGGTATCACCACAGATACCTTATTAGGTATCACCACAGATATTAGGTATCTGTGGTGCCCAAGCAACCACCCTTTTCAAGCGAGGGTCATGTCATTACTCCTAGACGCAACTATGCCTCCAATAGAGGTGGGTCTTTATTTTATTTTTTTATATCCGCCTAAGTTGGCCATTTTGAAGTCGCAAATTATAGCTATTGGAGAACTGGCACCAAACTTTTTGGAGACCTGCTCTTCCGGGATACAAATATGATAGAGACATTTCAAAACTTTTTACCATTCCACCGCTGAGATATGGGCACTCAAAAATACAATTAAGAATAATTCCTAGAATAACAACAGGTATCCACAGATATTCTGTGAATACCTAAAAAGTGCTTAGCTATGCACCATTTTGCCCTTAGAGGGCACAAAATCACACATAAACGGCATCTACTCCTTAACCAGTGTGTGTGTGTGTGTGTTTTTTGTAGTAAAAAAAAAGACCCAGTGCTGAAGAACAAAAACCGGCACCATTCTAAAGAATGATTGTGTCTAGGAGTAATGACAAGCCCCGGTGACTCACTTGAAAAGGGTGGTCACTGGGGTCGGCGGTGCATGTGGGCTGTGAATACCTTGCCGGACTGCTTGCAGTCCTCATTTTTGTTGTTTTTGTCAGTGATAGCCTTGCTGCTTGCTAGTATATGGCCATACCTCGTACACTGCATGTGAGTATGTGTGTTCAGTGTGTGTATTGCTATTTAAACTGAACTCCTCAACCTTACACAACACACGGTGTCTTTTGCAAGAGAAAGCGCATTTGATTTAAATGTCATGCCCCTCCCCGCTTTTACATTGACTCCTATTGATTTGGCAGCAGGTTGTTCGGGGGTTGGGTCCAAGAGACTTGCATACCAGTCTAAGAACAATGAAAGAATCGTTTTTAGAGCAAGTACAGATTGAAGTGTTTTAATACCATGTGCATACCATGTGTGTGTCTGTGCGTCGAGGTTGCTGGTTGAGATTCTTAATTGACTTTCAGGTTAGGGTTCAGTTGATTTGCTAGTGCGATAAGTCTCATTGATACATAGATCAAACCACTAACTTCTTGTTCAGTATAAATGTTTCCTGTTGCTTTCCAATCAGGAGTTTAACAAGAGTTGTTACATGTCATGCTAGAGAAAGAGAAAGAGACTTTCTGCTGATTTTATTGAGTTATTTATTAATTAATTTGGTTGAATAATATTTACAGAAGGAAACTCGATTTCCATTCTCACTTCTTTGTTTGGTAGGGTGTAGTCGGTAGGGTGATGTGGGTGGTGGGTTTGTTAGGTGATATGGGTAGTGGGGGATGTGGGTGGATGGTGATGTGGTTGAGGATGTAGGTGCTAGGTGATGTGGGTGGTAGGTGATGTTGCTGGATGGTGATGTGGTTGGTAGGGGGATGTGGGTGGTAGGTGATGTGGGTTGTGGGTTGTGGGTGATGTAGGTGCTAGGTGATGTGGGTGGTGGGTGTCGTGGGTGGTAGGTGATGTGAGTAGTGGGTGATGTGGGTGCAATGTGATGTGGTTGGTGGGCAATGCTGGAGTGGCCAATCAGGAGATTCGGGAGCTTTCAGGGATTCGGCCGCTTAACTGTTGGGCCGGTCGGAAGCGAAATAATGAAATTTGATAATCGTCACATCAGTTACTCTGCTTTGAAAGAAACCTGCCTGTTCAACATTCTACAGCAGAGAAGCCGCAGCCTCTTGGGGGCCATTGATCGGATGGATGCTACCACCTGAGATAATCCCCCCCCCCCCATTCTAATCACTAAAGTTGGTCTAGCCCATGGCACAGCATTATTTACAGAATTTATTCTTTCTTTATTTGAAGAAAAAACTTTAAAGTACGACCTGTGTGCAGTACAATATATCCATTAAAACAACACTATGCAACAACTTGCCATTGTTTGGGGTATACTTTCATAGGCAACACATTTTTCTATCGTTCCAAATTAATTGTGATGGTAACGCTAGCCTATACCATGTGAAGAACACACACCACGGACAATTTAAGAAAAGCTTTCACTGCCCAACATTGCCTGCTGGGCTGTATTGCCAAAAGACACCAGTTAGCTTATTAGCAAGCTTTCATCAGTTCCAACTGGGCTGTTGGGGATTGCAAAGGGTTTTCCTGCCGTATAGGTTAACGTGCTTGTCTTAGACCAAAACCCCTTACTGCTGCTTTAAATGCTTTTGTTGCTGGTGAGAATGATTATGACCCAGACATTAGCCACGAGGAGGCCAGGACTGCTGAAAAGACAGGTAGAGAGGATACCAGTATAAACAATATATATAAATTAGAGTTATTGCAGTTTACTAGAAAACACATAGCCTACCGACACAAGTGATGGATGGATTCAACATGGAATCCAGATGTTCAGAAGCTTATGATGTTCACAGTGTAGATTCAAAGGTAGCCAGAGCTCTATCAAGTAAATCAAAATAACATTTATGAATCTAGTCAAATCAGTACAGTTCATTTCACATTGGCCTACATTAACTCAATGTGATGGAAAATAAAATACATAAAATAAATTAAATAAAAGTTAAAGTTGTTTAATTAAAGCTGCTCTTAGTATCTGTTTCCATACAATAACAGTACCTATGGACTATGGGCTTCAGACTTTTTTACTATGCCATTCAATACAGATGAGTAAGATTGAGGTGTCTAGCCTAGCATCCAAGTGGGAGAGACTGAGGAAGTCCCCTATGGAGGATTACACTGTCAGGACAGGCAGTGGGAGACCATTAAGAGGTGAGGAGGACAGAGGTAGGATCTGTTCTTCCTGCAAAAACTGTGCCATTTGTGTTAATCTGATCCTCTCACAGTACAATTCACTCACTGATGGCTACCATGTAATTGGACTGGCAAATACCTTCTTGTTGAATTTTATTTGTATAGCCCTTAATCACAGGTACAGTCTCAAAGTGCTTAACAGGCCGTATATTTATGACTCCCCCCTAGCCCTATCCCCCCAGAGGACAGGAAAAAACTCCCTTAATTAGCAAGGAAGAAATCTAGAGAAGGAACGCAGAGTGGTGGATCCCTCCTTCCAGGGATGGTTAGGAGTGCAATGGGTGCCATAATTGACATTCATACAGGCAAAACATTTTAAATCATTTAGTTAATTAAAGTAAATATAAATAAATAATGTCCATGGTGATGGGTGCTGACCGGTTAACCGTAAGGGGAGTCCAGGCATACATAGTCACTGCAACATGCCAGGCATCCAGTCGTAGTCACCGCAACACGCTAAAAACAGACGGAATAATGAACTAGAAGGGGGAAGGTCCACACAAAGAATGTAGGCAACTGCTAATTTAGTGACTACACAAAACACGCATCGATACAGAATACAGAATCAGAAACATTCACATAGTCAGACATAGATGCTAACACTCATCCACGCATTCAGCATCAGTCCCGGCAACAGCAACAGCAGCTGGTTTGGCACCCCTAGGTGCCAAACGAATGACTGAAGAGGTAGGTTTTCAGCTTTGCTTTGAATATCTCGACAGAGTCAGCTTTCCTGATTGCAGGTGGCAGACTATTCCATAGATAGGGCCCTCGATAGGCGAACGCTTCTTTTTAACCTTTGATAGTGAAAGAAGGCCAGCTCCTGAAGACCGGAGGGGCCGAGAAGGACTATAAGGAATGACAAGGTCCTTCAGGTAGGATGGTGCTAATCCGTGCAAGGCTTTAAAGGTAAGCAGTAGCACCTTAAAATCCGATCTGGCAGTGTAGAGAGGCGAGAATAGGAGTAATATGCTCAAATGTTCTCGTTCTAGTCAGTAATCTAGCTGCAGCATTCTGTACAAGCTGGAGGCTTTCTCGTGGTCGAGTTAGTTAAACCAGAGAACAGTGAATTACAATAATCCAGTCTTGATGATATAAATGTGTGAATGAGTGTCTCTCCATCTGCTGCGGATAACATTGGTCTGATTTTAGCAATATTTCTCGGATGAAAGAATGCAATTCTAGTCATTATTTTAACATGCTGGTCAAAACAAAGCAAAGGGTCAAACAAGATACCAAGACTTTTAACACAGGCACTTTGCAGGATGACCGAGCCGTCAAAACACAGTGAGACTGCTTCGAATTGTGTTTGGTGTTGCTTTGGGCCGATGATTATCTGCTCTGTCTTTCCTTTGTTGAGCTGCAGGTAGTTCTGGGACAACCAACTTTTTATTGCAGTCAGACAGGATTCAACCTTCAGTATCTGGGTGGAGTCCTTTGATTCAACAGGAATGTAGTTGAGTTGACCCTTTTAATCTCTGAAGTTGCCTGTGAGAGAAGCTTCTCAACACTGAAGTTCATTAAGACCAGGCTAAGAAGCTCACTGACTCAGGATCACTTAGGCCTTCATGCTAATGTGCACTGAAAAGGAAATCCTCATGTCCAAAGACAATGAGACAGCAATTAATAAAGTTGCAGAAACCAATGTACTGCTTAGGCGCTTGTTGATGCTGTAGACTTTTGCCATTTTCATTGGGGGGTGGTGGTGGTTGTGGTAGGTGATATTGGTCATCTGGGTGATTTGGTTGGGCCTAACATCATCCTTTTATGTCCGTCTCCCTCCAGGCCCCAGGGGGTCCTCACCATGTCCCTCCCCCCACCAGCAGAGAAGCCGGGCCGACCGTCCAGCACCACAGTGAGCGAGACCTCCACCACCTTCACCTCCTCCACCGTGGACACCACCCCCGCATCCAAGGTGAGCCCATCACACACACCCCGCTAATAGGAAGTATGGGTGATACTGACGAGGGGAAGGCATTGTTTGTGCGTTTAAGTCCAAGTTTGTGTCTATGCAGGGCATGTGTGTGGGTGGGCGGGCATGTGTGCGTTTATCTGTACTGACATTAGTAAAACTTAATTTATCTGGAGTATTTTTATTGTAGACATTAAGCCTATCTGTTTATGCCGTGCCTTGCTTTGGAGTACTCCAGCACACAGTCAGTGGTCATTTCAATACTTAAATGCTGATCATTGAGAAATTAATATGCTGTGTCTATGGCAGTGTCACTACCACACTAACCACCCCAAGGTGTGTTTGCTCATCCCTCATAGCTTTCATATGATATCAAAGTAATACTGCCCCCTCCCAACTGCATCACCCCTGTTCCGATGGCAGATCTGATGAGGATGAGGGGGGACGACTCAGCTATCTCCTGTTCTCTTGGACGGTGTTATCAAGACCAGAATTGATAGTTGATGAGTCTCTTGCACAGTAGAGGGAAGATAAAGGTACCTGAGAGCAGCTGGTTCTCTGGCCCTTCGTTCTAAAGATATATATATTTTTCAATTTACTGAGACATGAAGAACAGCATGTACAAATTAAAATGCTGATTCTCTCTAATGGAAGATGGGTCTTCCATTAGAGAGAATCAGCAGTAAGCAGTGCTATTCTCCTCCTCCAGGTTAATATTGACTCATGTTTGTGCTTTTATAAAGTGTCTGCTCACCTGGACTGTGGATGAAATATCAGTCAGACACAGCCTGCTGTGTCTGACTTTGCGTCTGCCTGTTGAAGGGCTTCTCTGTTCTGAAAGCTTTATTGCTCCTCGACGGAAGTCTGTTTGCACTGCTCCCCTTGCTCCCCACGTTTCCTGCCGTGGCCTTCAGGCATCCGTTGTCGTCGTCAATTGGTTTTGGTTGAACCACTAGTATCTAGAAAGCTGGCACCTAATTTATTCTGTAGGAACTGCACTGAGTCTCGTTAGTCCCTGTGCAACGCCACAATTCACCAAGCTAATGACAATGAGGTGCTTTGTGACAAATTGTTGCTTGGTGCGTTCAGACGCCTGTCTGGGATATGACATATTTGTTTTCCCGCGGGAACAAGTACGCACCCATCATAAGACACAAACAACCACACACACACACACACACACACACACACACACACACACACACACACACACACACACACACACACACACACACAGGTAGTACAGTAGGAGGATGTTGAGGCATATGTTTCAGCCTCATACCTAGTCACCCAGCCGCTTCCTGATGACATTGTGTGGAGACCATTAGTTCAGCCTGGATACACACACACACACACACCTGGCAATAGCCAGGTGTGTGTATAAATGTAAATATTATCATCAGTTTTGGATCCATAGACATAGATCCATAGACGCCGCATTGGCCCTTGGATCGTATGTCAATGCCGCCGCCATATTCGGGAGGCAAAGACTGGCGTAAGTAAATGGTTGAGGTGCTGTTTCGGGATAAAAAGCACTACAATGTTTACATTTGTCAACTGATTTCAATTAGTCCATTTTGTATTTATATTGAATCATCTTCGTTGTGAATGAGCGTTTTAATGAGCGATGTTTTATATGAAATTCGCCACACACCGTGGCGTTATACTTTAAGTGTCCGAGAAGCTTAACCCTTTCTTGGAGCTCCAATGAAAATTTGCTTATGCTCCGACCTTTCACCAATTATCCTCTATATTTAGAGGATTCAATTATAATGGAGTTTCACACACTTTTTAATCCAAGTGTAAAATAGTTTTTTTTCAAACTTTCACTGTACATACAAATAAAACCAGACTGACATTATGGGTCCAGGAGGCAAAAATGTATACCAAGTTTCAGATATTTTCGGCGGGGCTAAGCGTTTAACTTTGACAGCAAATTACAGCAAATTATGGACAAAGTGGTCCCAAACGTTTTGGAGACCTGCTTACCGGTCGTAAGTAAATATGGTAAATATGTCGTCAACAATTTTCTTACTTTTTTGCAAACATGGGCCGAGCTATAGGCATTACCAATCCAATATAAGATTAATAATCCCTAGCAATACAATAGGTATCCAAAAACACTCTGTGAATACCTAATAATAATAAGACACAGAATAACAATAGTGTGGATTGCTTTGCAACCACACTATTTACCGTCTTGTCTCCAACTCCCAAGGTGTCAAAATACTTCCCCGGGGTACATTCACCATTTTTTCAAGTTCCAGGAGGGAAATATTTGAAGAGACAGGAGGGTTGCATTGGATTGAAAGGGGTTTATAATTTATATAATTTATAATTGATGGGGAATTATAACTATAAACCACTTTGTCGTGTATAGAATAAGTTTGTCAATTGATTTATATGTAAATACTAGTCTCATTATGTGAATGTCTAACATTGTGGGTAGTAGGTTGATAGCAGGCTACATTGTAACATATGTTGCTAGCTTGGATTAATTGAGTGACGGACATACATGTAAGAATAAATCGGATGGATTCATTTCCTACACAAATGACTCTTCCTTAATAAACACTCCAACCACATTATTCGGCAAACTTATACAATATACAATATAAACAATATAAATGTATAAATGAAAATATATTGATATGAAAAAAGAATCAACCTTGTTTTAGCCTATGCAACATGTCGGCGGACAGACCAGTTTTAATCTTCTTATTATACACGTTAATATAAATAATAAATTTAATATAAACATCTAGGCTCATTTGCAGTGTTGGATAATTAATAAGAAATAATTATTAATAAAACATAGCCCGAACCCGGCGTGAGCCAATCAAATATGTGAGAAATAAAGACAGACCAAACCCATTAGGCCCTGTCGGGTCCGGTTTGGCACGCATTTTTTTCAACCATTTTAGGGAGTTTATTTATTATTTTATTATTGTGTATAATATTTTCTGCACAGTAGATAAAATAATTTTCTGACTGTTTAATTTTAAATGTTATGGGAAAATAGCCATATTTCATGACCTACTGATGAATCAGATACAATTTTAATTGCCCTCTCCCTCTCAGAGCCCCCATGACCATGGTAGAAAATTACCTGATTTACCTGATTTCAAAGAACACCAACTAGGCACCGAATGGTGTACAAGGATAGACCTTGGGGAGGAGAGAGCTGAGAGCTTCACACACATCTAATTCCAACTTGCAAAACATTTTGTTCAGATGTAATGTCGGTCTGCAGGGCTCGGGCCCCTGAGAAGCAGTGTGTTAAATGTGACAGCACATTACTCTGTGTAATTCTGGGGAGGGCTTATCTCAACAGTCACATCCTCTTGGGCTCAGTTCCCCCCATCCCCCCTACTGAATCCGGAGGTGGTGGTGGTGGTGGAGCAGCAACTTTACAAGCAGTCTTTGATCATGTCAGTGCACAGGGTGCTAAGGGGTACTCACAAGTAGACATCAGTAACACTTGAATTTGAAAGCATGGTGTATTCTTTAGTCTTCTGTCCTATCAGTTATAAAGTGTTTATTTTTACTGGATGCCATGTTAGGTCTTGGCTCAACCTCAACACCTTTGTCACGTACCATCAGGAAAAGATTCACTCACTTGAAATACATTTTTAAATGTTATATAGGTGGTCCTTTTTTTCTACCGCCAGCGCCTCGACACGTCTTTCCTCACGAACCAACTATTCGCGCTCCTTCTCCAATATCAAAAAGCTCTACCTACTAATAATTACAAGCTGCTAAAGATATTTACTCCAGTTATTTCTTATCTGGCATTCCGTCATCTAGTATTACATTTATTTGCATGCTCTTGAATCACAATGTTCATGTAGTCATTTATTAGTTTAGAGTTTCGTTTATTGGTTTGAGTGTGGATTAGGAACTGAATGTTAGTTTTAAAATTATTTTATTTTTAATTATGTTCATGTGCAAGTTCATGTGCAAGTTCAGGTGCAATAAACATGTTTATTGCTGGGTTTATGAAAACCATAAATCAATATTACGTTTAAAGGTAGGATATGCAGTACCTTTCAATGATTTGACAAAACATTGCCTTTCCTACCTTTAAGTGTTCATAATTATTATAATAGTTTATTGAAGAACACTTATATTAACACTTTAATATCCTTAAATAAGAAGAATGGACAAAAACAGGATTATTTCGCCTTATTTACGCCAATTTTATTCTAATACAAATACAAATAGTTTTGTAGCCTCAACAAATACAGATACAAATACAAATACTGGGCTCTCTGCACATCCCTAATATAAATATATATATAAATGTTTATATGTGTGTGTTGATTGGGGTTTATGTCATTTTCTGTGTATGTTTGTGTTTGTTTGTTTGTACTGTGTAAATATTGATGTGTTGATTGGTTGCAGGGCTCTCGGTCCAGTGGGAAGGTGCATGGTTTTGGAAAGAGACAGCAGTCCCTCAAGAGGAACCCCAACGTACCCGTAGCTGTTCGGGGATGGCTCTACAAACAGGTCAGGTTCCTCTAATCCAGTGGTTCTCAAACCTTTTTTGTCAGACCACCCTTGGGTAAAAATAAATTATGCCCACCCCCTACACACCCATTCCCATAGTTCTTGGTCAAATTATTTTTTGGTTCTTCCCCTGGATTTTGTAATGCATGCCCTCCCACGACGGCAAGTCATATACAAAAATTATATCTACTAATAATAACAGACTGGTAATTGGGTAACAGACTTTTTCTAGCAATCAGTCAACCCGAATATTTCATGCATATTGTTTCTTGACATGCTTTTGAATAGTTTCATAGAAACTTTGCACAATGCACAAACCATCTTTAATCTTATTATTATTATTATTATTATTATTATTTGAAGGGCATTGAACCGCATCATTTAATATTGTATCAGTAGTTAATGTGTTTGTTTACAGCTCCACTTTGAGATACACTGTTGTAATCTTTGAATAATCAATAAAGATATACTAGAGATAAGTAACTACAAAATGTCTAAATGATTAAAGTCCTAATATATAATATTTCCACATTAAAATATCTACAAAGGACTAGACCTTTGTATATATATTTGTAGACAATGTTGTGGACTTACATGATCCAAATTGTTTCCAACAATGTTCAATTTTATTCACGGTAATGGCCCATTACATTCGGTCGCATGTCAATGGCGTTATATGCCCTTTACCCCCTGACTTCTGGGGAAACACCCAAAAACAGTAATGCAGTAGAGAAATTATATTTCAAAAGCTGTCTAGCTTACTGCGATGTTCTACTTCCACGAGTGGCTCATGCCAGCCACGAAGCTAATGCAGTGTTTCACACACATTGACTTTACAGAGAAGACTGCTGGCCGAATCATTAATAGAATAATAATAATAGAATCACTCAAGATCAGTATGAGGGATGCCAGAATTACCAAAAAACTGTGATCGGTTACACGGTCTCAATCTCAACGAGTACTGATGTACTCATTTTCATGAAGTAATTTTCATCTATATAAAATACAGGCTATGTTACACTGATAGATCTCCATTAGCCACACATTACTCTACCTGCTTTTTACTGTTGTACAGCTAGTGGGATACACTTCTAAACAGCGATTTTAATCCGTTGGTAACGTAAGACGTCACCGGTTTAATAGGATTTTCGTTAAGCTATTGATTAGTGAAGGGTACTTTGAAATTCACCTTTTATGTAAAAATATTGACCAAACGATAGCGTCTATAGAGCGGAGTGCTGCTGCCGGACCGTCTCCTTGGCAGGCCTACACCGTTAGGCACACAGGACTCATACTGGTGATCAAGTCTTCAGTTGCCCGTCACATCGCTGTAATTCAGAGCGTATATATCTGTTGAATATCCAATATCACTTTCAACCTCCCCCCATCAGCTACCACCACAACTAGTCTAATTCTGTGGGAAACACTGTAATATGTACGGTAGCGTTATAAAGTTACAACAACGTTTAACATGCGCATAAAGTGGTTTTAGGAATACTACTACACGTAGTAGAATGATTTGACCACGGATAACAGCACTGGGCTACCCCACGATTGAATTCTCCACATACAATTATCTACAGCTGTTTGGGTAGAATAATCAACTTTTGGTGGGATAGAAATGAACACCATGTTAATTGTGGCAATTTTATTAGAATGAAATGACATAACGTGACCTAGGGTAACGTGAATAAAACTTGAATACATTAACTCGTCCGTGAACAGGATTTTTGCCTGAGTCAAATCAGATAGCTTTTCACCTGCAATGGTGGCGAAGACAACATCTCCCATGTTCCAACGTTATGTCCCAATGTCATCAAACTAAGTATTTTGTTATTGTTTTGATCTAGCAACCCCTAGCAGCAGAAATAACAAATAATACCTTTAATTACTGAATATGTAAAGGTGTGATGTGATTTATATTTTAATAGTTGAACATCTGTCTGTCTTTCTTTGTGTTTCTACAGGACAGCACAGGGATGCGTCTATGGAAGCGAAAGTGGTTTGTCTTGGCTGATTACTGTCTCTTCTACTACAAAGGTAAGTCAGCTAATGTATAGCACAGAGGGTTGACCTAGAATATGTCAAAAGCTGGAAAATATAAAGTAATTTTGCAGACACCTTTATCCAAAATGACTTATTGTGAATCCAGATACATTTCTCAGGCATAGGTAAGGATGCCTACAGGGAGGCTGCAGACATTGGGGATCAAACCCAGCGTCTTCTAGTACTAGCTTCTAAACTACAGCAGAGGTTTCCCAAACATAGCTCTTTTTGGCATGAGCTACTACACTAGAGCAGAGGTTTTCCAAACCCAGTACCTTTTGGTACTAGCTACTACACTAGATCGGAGGTTTCCCAAACCCAGAACCTTCTGGTACTAGCTACTACACTAGAGCAGAGGTTTCCAAAATAACTTCATGGGAGGCACGAGAGAAAAGCAGAGATGTAAACAATGATGATTTGTTGTGATCTTGGCATATCTTCAGAAAATAGAATGCAGATTATGTGACACACTAACGTAATATATTACATGTGGAGCTAGATGTCATATGGAAACAAATTTGATCATAATCATCCTCACGATGTGGAGCACACGTACTTTGTCAGCTGTGGTAGATAGTAGCAACCAACTTTACGGCTAAAGTAACAGTGCCACTGGACCAAGACATTAGTTGTTGATACCTCAGGGTTCTGGTGGCATCTTATGTTTTGGAGCCATATTATTATAAGGATTGGCAACTCTGCAAGTATCCAAAAGTGATTACTGTGATTCAGAGATGTGTTTGTAGGTATGAGGTACTATGTGTGAACAATATATACATATCCAATTTTTCTTGCTTCTGTCGGCGCATTATAGGGATACAAGAAATACCCCAAAGCACTCGAATACACTGTCCAAATCTCAACGAGTACTCGTGTAAAGGTTTTGTTGGCACACCAGACCTCAATTGGCCACGCATTTTTTTTCAACCTTTTTTTTTGTGTTGTAGAGCTAGCGGGATACATTTCTAAACAGAGATTTTATTGTTATATCCATTGGGGTCATTTTGAAACGTTTTGACGTATCTGGTTTAATTGTGTTTTATTTTGGCTATTGTTTAAGGCAGGGTACATTGTAATTAGCATATTTTGTAGAAATATTGATCAAATGATGGCTCTATAGAGGAGTGTTGCTGCCCGATGGCTTTGCTTAGTAATGTAATTTAAAGTTTTTATTTCACTAGGTTTCATAGGTTCATAATTTGAGGGAGGAAAATTCAAGGTCCCTGTGAGAGGGGGCCACTGGGCTTCAGCCAAGGCCAGCACATGCATTGATCCATGCATGACCCCATAGCACCAGCAAGAATAAGTCATATTGGGAATAGGTCAAATTGCACGCGGCTGACTTAGTGTTCTGCAAAGGGTTG
This sequence comes from Lota lota, assembly GCA_026745465.1. Lineage (NCBI taxonomy): Eukaryota > Metazoa > Chordata > Actinopteri > Gadiformes > Lotidae > Lota > Lota lota. The sequence continues at coordinate 1,908,582 of JACYXH010000477.1, read as the reverse complement.
CCGTTCATGCTTTGAAAACCCCTGCACTAGAGAGTTAATTTCAGTTTTCTCTTTGGAGAAATGTCCACTCCAAAGAGGAAACATTCCTAGTGCAACAATTCCATTCTGTCTCTAGTGCACACACACACACACACACACACCCACACCCGCACAACCACACACACACACACACACACACACACACACACACACACACACACACACACACACACACACACACACAGAAACACACACACACACACACACACACACACGTATATACAGGCACTCACACACACATTCTAGCAGGCTGTCGCAATGTCCAGTGGAAAACCAATCCCCAGGGCAGTGGTACATCTTATTTATAGAGGCGAGAAATAATTAAGATAGGAACCCCACTGGTTGGCATTTGTGTGTTCTGCCCAGCTTTGTCAGTCAAGTGTGTGTGTGTGTGTTTGTGTGTATGTGTGTGTGTGGTGTGTATGTGTGTTGGTGTGATGACCTCACCATGCAGAGCTGATAAGCTGCCCAGGATCGGCACACGGATGCCACAGTGAACGTTTAGATCCCTGGCACCTTAGCCTGTATTTATAGTAGCGTTGTGTGTGTGAGGGGGTTGTGTGCGCGCAAAGTCTAAAGTTGACAAGTGATATTGACTGTTGTTCCACTCCCTTTTCCCATTCCATATGTTCTTATCTTTTTTTATATGCTCTCCTCTACTTCTGTTTCTTTCTCTCCAATCTCTCCTGACTTATACATCCCACCATATCATTATCTCTCTCTCTCTCTCTCTCTCTCTCTCTCTCTCTCTCTCTCCCTCTCTCCCTCTCTCCCTCCCTCTCCCCCTCTCTCCCTCTGTCTGTCTATGTCACTCGTCCTCTTCCAGACAGCCGAGAGGAGTCTGTGCTGGGCAGTATTCCGTTGCCAAGTTATGTCATCAGTCCCATAGGACCAGAGGACCACATCAGCCGCAAGTTTGCCTTCAAGGTAACGTATCATTCTCTCTCTCTCTCTCTCTCTCTCTCTCTCTCTCTCTCTCTCTCTCTCTCTCTCTCTCTCTGTCCTAACCGTTGAGCTTTCCCCCTCTCTCTTGTAGAAGTACAGTTTTGTTCGTTCTTGAGTCGCAAATGTGAGAATATTAGAGAACTGTGTTGCCACGCGATAACACTAGTATACAACAGAAGTTCGCAAATTGGGTTGTGTCTCGTCTAACAGAAATATTTAGTATGCTTGAAGCGAAGATTATATAATATTTCATATGCCAAAAGGATAAGGAAATTATGGTTTAGTTGCTGACCTAAAAAAAAGTTCCTTTATATAAATACATTTTCTTGAAAAAAAAAATTTCCACTTATTATGGTGGTATTCTCTTCAGACGAGTGACTACCAATGAGTAGTCTTTCTGCAATATTCAGAGTCACATTTTGTTTGTTTTATTTCCAAATATGCAAGGTCACCTCTTAAAGTCAGCGATAACAACAGACAAACCGTAGCCCTATCACACCAAGAATTTTGTGTCATGTACGCAGTTGAAAAGTTAACAACTAATTCAGTCATTTGTATATAATTATATTGTTATGGAGTACGAGACGAGGGACCCAAGCGCACAACACAGAGAGGCAGAAATGGCAGAAAGGTTCAAGGGTGTTTATTGGAGGTGAAGAAAGCAAGTAGGGGCTAAGCAATTCGTGGTCGGCCAGGCAAGGGTTCGGTGGCAGGCTGGTGGTCAGGCAGACAAGGGCTCTGCACAGGCGGGTAGTCAGGCAGGCAGGGGGTCGGTAGCGGGCAGGTAATCCGAAGGGGTAGCTGAACACAGGGAGAGTACAGGGTAAGGACAGGAATGGAGAACGGGGCATATAATGAGAGCGAGAACGCGGATACTGACTGGGAGTTAGTAAACAACGAACTAGCGCCGACTGCTAGGAAATCCAGGGGAGAAATAGGGTGCGTAGATTGGTGATTGAAGGCAGGTGCATAAACAGGGAGGTACGTGGAAAATTGGCAGCCGGCGCCCGCTAGGTGGTGGAAATGGACGGCGTGACATCTATAGCTAAGCTACCTACCTAAAAACAATACTTGCAGTTTTTCATGTATTATATTTAGTTAAATTGGTCAAAGGAAATTAGGGTTAGGGTTAGTTCTGTAGAATTCAACACAATCTGCTGTTGTTCTATTCATGTTGATATATAATAATCAAATGTATAATTTGATACATTTGTGATAAAATCACCTCGTTTCATGCATGCAGACACACACACACACACACACACACATACAATCCTGTAGCCACCAACCCCCCCCCCCCCCCCCCCCCCCACGGCCACCACCACCCTGGTTCACTGTTTTTGCTTCTCTTGTTCCCATTGGCCGGCTGTCCCGTGAGTGTGTGGATTCGTCCGGCCTCCCTGAATAAATCAATAGGTACTTCCTGTTATGCTGCTGCCTACGTGGGGCTGTGTCGTGCTGGGCTCTGGACACTAGGGAACATACAGGCAGCCCTCTATGTTCCTGGTTCCCCTGCATGTCCTGACAGCCGCTTGTCTTTAAATGAATGTCCTGTTTTGTTTTGGATTGAATGTCTTTCTCAACTCTATCGCTTCCTACATGCTCTTGTATCCCTCCACTCTTCTTCTTCTGTGCGTGTGTTCACCTTTCCTCTTCCTTTTCCTTCTCTGTGTTGCTCAGTGCCTCTTGTTCTCTCTCTCGATTTCTCTCTCTGTCTCTCACTTTTTTTTACTATTATTATTTTAGGATACAAAGAATCGTATGGCTAGTTTGAGGCTACCTAGGCTCTTGGAATACACAATGAGCCTTTAAATAGCGCTGTCTGTGTGTGTGTGTGTGTGTGCAACTGATACCATTGTTAACCCTCTCAGCTAGAAATAATGAAGGCTGTTTCCGTGTGTGTGTGTGTGAGAGAGAGAATTACATCCATGAAAAATGATGTGAGTATGATGTATAGACAAGATGTGGCCGAAGTTAACAAGATAGATCGATGAGAGAGAAAGAGAGTTGATGAAGGAGAGGATGGAGGTATATTGCTGTGTAAAGGTGAACAAAGCAGAGGAAGACACACAGGCAGGTTAATAAGAAGACTCACAATGCACTTAAAGACATACTTGCATTCCCCACAAACCTGGTCTTCCAGGGACAGAGTACAGAGACAGACTAATTCAGACATAAGTAGAGAGAGACTTTTTGAATCAGTTTTTATTTTGAGAGCAGGATTGATCATTTGTGGTTATGCTGGAGTAAGTGAGATTACAAGTGAGTTTATATTCTTTTTGAATAAGATAAGTAATCTTAAGTAAGTAATAAAACATACACACAAAAGTGGGTATTTCTGTGTGTCTGTCTGACTGACGTTGTGAATGCTGCTAAAGCTTGACCATATCTCTCTGTGTGACGTATTGTGAAGTCTTGTCACCACATAGTTGAGACTAGCAGCAGAGCTACACGTAGTTGAGACTTTAGCAGAGAGCTACACATAGTTGAGACTGTAGCAGCAGAGCTACACATAGTTGAGACTATAGCAGCAGAGCTACACGTAGTTGAGACTGTTGCAGAGAGCTATTCTGCGCCTAACATTGTCTTATGATACTTTGTGTGTGTGTTCAGTTGTGTGTTCTGTTGTAAGCCCTATGTGTGTCTATTTAGAGGACATCCATTACTGCCACCCAGCCTTTCAGTTGTTGTGATTCATTGTACATTTCCCTACGCGTGCTGTTTTGTGTCCTCGTTTGCCATTGCCCCACTACAAAGACGAGCGGAATTGTGATTCCTGCTGATTAAAACGTGACAAAAATCAGATAAAGAAGCAAGCAGGTAATAACCATATCATCCCACAATAGATGCCACCACAATACACACCCCGGAGGGAAGGTGCAGATGTTTAATTACCTGATCACTTGCATCCATTTGTTGTCTTGTTTTCATTGCAGATTTATAATGTAAGAGAGAGAAAATAGATTACTTTTTTTCTCTCATTTCTTACCAAAAACTAATGTTGCATGTCTCTGGATCAAACTGGCTTTTGGCACAGAATTGCATTTGGTGGATGGAAATGAAACCCCCTGGAAAATGACAATAATTGTATAGCACATTGTATAGCATAGCAATTGTATATACATCAGCAGTTTTACCTTGGCTTTTGATATCTTTGAGAAAAATAGCAAAGGGAGGTTTTTGATTTAATTATGAGGTGTTGTTCTCTCTGAGAATAACAGAGTGGGTGGGTGATTAATTGTTATGTACCAAAGCAATATCAGTTTGTTAGTTTTCCTGCTCTACCACAACCGGTTTAATATCCATTAAGTCAGATCAGTCAAATCGTCAACCGTTCCCTTTCCATTTTTATTATTTAAGATTTATACATTTATATTTTCAATTTGGCATTTTCATCTAAGACCACTGATCTGCATCTTCGGTGTTATCTCTGGTTCTCTCTACAAAAGTAAAGAGAAGACATGAGAATGTGGTCCAAAGAGGTGAAACATAATGGAAATGTACAATTATTTGTTGTTTCATTTTGACATTTAGAGAAAGTCTTCTTGCAACATATTAAATGGGACGGACTCATTCATCGTTCAAAGTTTCTATGTTGTGCTCTGACTGTGATTGGCTGTTGTTCTTCTGCCTGTATTTATATTTGCTGGCTTCTTTCATTCATTGGCGTCTGTATTGGCCGATGGCTCTTGTGATCTCTTGCTACTCAGACAGCACGTCATACCTCCCTTGTCTCGCTATCTTCGGTTCCGGGTCTGAGCAAAGCTTCTTTTAACCAAGACCCTACTACTGAATGTGGACTCAAACCCTGTCCCTGCAGTTAACTGACCCCCCCCCCCCCCCCATCCCCTCTGCTCTTTTCCCATAGGCTAGCCACACAGGCATGCGCTCATATATTTACAAGCACAGGTCTATGATTGACTCACAGGCGGAGCATGGGGGCATGCGGACGTACTACTTCAGCGCAGACACGCAGGAGGACCAGAGCAGCTGGCTGCGTGCCATGAACCAGGCGGCGCAAATGCAGAACCAGGCTGCTGCTGTGGTCAGGTGACATAGACCCCACTTAACCGCAACACATACGCATCACACGTACCAAGACACATGCACGCTCACTGGCACACTAGAGAAAGTCTAAAGCTGAGGCTCACAGCCTTTTTTGGTCTGGTCTGTGGCCTCCCCATTTGTAGGTCAGGAAATTTGTAGGTCTTGTGACCTAACCTATTATACTATATAATTGAACATCATCTGCTTCTCCACACATTGTTTTGACCCATCTCATCTACCGGTAATATCAATGTCCCTGTGAAGTAGTTATTACTAAGTTTGCTCTTGGATATGGGTCATTAGGCTGTCTGTTCGTAAATTACCCTTCAGAATAAGGGAATAGGTTTTGAATAAGTAAAAAATAAATCATCAAATATCTAAAGCCTATAAGTCAGCACTTTCGCCGCAACCCTATGGCATTTCAGGCAACCCAAGTGTTGGTCTATTGCAGCCATGTGTCGGTATTGGAAGCTGTGCTACTAGTCAGACAGAAACACTGAAGGTCAAAGGAACACATCTAATGTTTTTTTTTTAAATGTTTTAACCATAGAGAGAGTCAGTCCAACAGTTGAGTTGAATTTCTTTTTGTCTCTTTTGGACAAGTTGAGATGCTGTTAAGCGATGCTTGGTGATGCTGCAGCCAAACAATCTGCTGCTGAAATCTTTCTCCATCATTTTTAGTTTCCCAGTAAATATGTTGGTCAGTAATTTTTTTACATTTGCAATGAAAGTGTGCCTGGTTACATAATTCCTCAAAGGGCCGGAAAAAAACCATGCAAATATATTGTGCACATTGTTTTCCCACACCTCTTAGTTGTGGAACATCACAGTCGAAGTAACAGAACATCTGTTTCATGTTTAATGCGGTATAAGTGGTGTAAAACTGGGATATTACTGCATTATAACTGGGGTATATCTAGGGTAATGCTGGGGTATACGTTTCAAGATGATCTGGAGTAGAACTAGGGTAAACCTGGGTTTATAATGTGGGTATTTCTCACTGAAAGTGCATCTGTTCATTTACCGCTTGGACCTTATGAAGCACGGAGTTATAGCAGAGCTGGAGAGATTCATTATTAGTGTTTTTGGAAGGACGGCCCTGAAGAGATGGATAAATATAATAAACCTAATCCATCATTGATAGCTTTGCATCTCCTGCAGAATTCTGTTTGCATTGTGCTTGTTTGTTGGGATTTACTCATTTTATTCAGTGAATGGAATTAAATATAAACTTACTTTGTTTTTCAACAGTTTGAAGGAAGTCCATGAAATCGGTGCTAATGCAAGATTAATGTGAGGTCAAAAATCAGGCAACATTGTGGAATTCAAAGGATTATCGATCGTTGAAGTGTAAATACCGATATTAAAGGATCACCAAGTAAAGTACTTTAACTGAGCTGCAGATAGGTTGTTGAAAGCCTTGTGTTCCTTTCCCCTCTCTCAGCAGACCGACAGAGAAGCTTCTCACACTTGAACACCACCAGGCAGTCCCCCAGACCAACCACATCAACCACCACCCCTCCAAGACCGCCTCTGACAGCCGGTCTACTGGCCGGGTCGTCCACGAGGTCCTCCTGGAGCCCATCCGCCACGGCCACCCGGATGACGCTGGGACCCTCCTCCGAGACCCCGCTACCATCCCCATGGAGATGGACACTCACTCCTCCCACATGTCCAACCCTGCCGCCTCCTCCTCCCACTTCTCCCCCCTGACAGATGCCGGCCCCACGTCCACGTCGGCCCCGGGCTCCAGGGCGCCGTCACGAGCCACCTCCATGCTGCCCCCCAACTCCTGTACCCGTAACGGCCTGAGCGCATCCACTACACCCAGCCCCATCCTGGAACCCAATGGCATTGGGGCAGGGACCTATCAGAGGAGCCCCTCACCACCCTGCCAAGAGTCCCCCCACAAGGAGAAGCAGCCCCACAGGGAGGAGTATCCCTACAGGGTGGACAGCAACAGGAGTAACACCCTGGAGCACGTTGAACAATGGGTCCAAGTGCAGAGGGCAGAGGTCAAAGGGTAGGTCACCAGTCCACTGCCCTATAGTTGCTATAGGTTGCGTTCAGACGTAACATGGCACAAATATTTGTATATATATATATATATTTATATATATATACAAATATATATATATAAATGTATATATATGTATGTAGTAATATAGTATAATAATAGTAAAATATATATATATACACACATCTATGCATCTATATGTAATGAAAACTGTCATACATTATGCAAGCGAATGGTTTTGGTTGGGCAGAATATATATTCTGCCCACATACTGTACACCAGGAAAACTATTTTTAGAAGTCTGGCTAACACCTCCCTCTGGTGGTATACACTTTGTGCCGTCTTATTTCAATATATATTTCCAATAATCCCAAGAAATTTTCTGCTGCACTGCACATAAAAAAAAAACTCATTTGATGTAAGGAATTATGGGGAAATTGTATTAAACAATAGTCATTCTTATTTCATAGTCCATGCACTCCCCCAGATGAGCAGCCATATTCAGTCCGTAATAATGAACATATATATATTTTTGTGTGGTGCTAATGCTATGAGTATAGAAATAAAATCGCTGCTTCAGAGGCACTGCAGATGTATAACCATCCGACTTAAAAATATGCTTTGCTTTGCTTTGATGAAATAATAACGAGTTTATTCATCTTTAAAATCCAATAATAAAATAGTGGTTTATAAGAATCTTCCTTTCATCCTGGTTCTTTGATGCTTTCGGAACCTCAAGAAGCTTGGGTCTTTTTTAGAACTCATCTCTATGGTCTCCTTCTGTCTGTATCACATCTCTCTGGTCTTTTTTATAATATTTTGAATGGGCTTGCGTGCCTTTATGGACAAGACGGTGAAGACATACAGGGAAGTGGGTTTTAAAGAGTAAGGGGAAATGACACATAGGATAGGACCGCGGGTCGGAAATCTTTACATCAATAGGACGTTGACCTACCGATCCGACCGCCTGAAGCTGTTTCGAACACATTTGTACCGGTTCTCTCTCTGCCTGCTCCCCAGACCACCGTCCCGGGAGAACACCCTGCCCCGCCGCTCTCCTGCTACCGTGTCCCAGTTTTCCTCCTCCGGGGAGATGCGCTACCAGACCCTGCCAAAGACCCCTCGCCCCAGCCCCCCTCCCTCTGCCACCACCCGTACCGGTGAGTACAAATACGCCCAGGACCGCCTCAGCCATTTCCGCCTCACCCCGGAGCTGGTGGGGCCAGGCAGTGCTGGTGCTGTTGGTGGTGGCCCAGTGTATCAGCTGTACGAGTGGCAGCAGCGGCACCAGTACCGCCACGGCAGCCCCACGGCGCCGCTCTACACGCCCGCGCCAGACTACCCTTATGGACCCCGGCCACCCTCCACCGTGCCCCCTTCCTCTGCGTTCTCGGTCCCCCGGCCTTCGGATGGCCACCCACGCTGCATCTCGGTGCCCCCCTCCTCCGCCGACTTGCACCCGCCCGGGATCAGCAGGACCATGTCCCCTGTGCGAAGGCCTCACACGCCTGCCGAGCGGGTAACGGTCCGGCCGGCGGGCAACAGGTCAGAGGTCGACGGCACCTTCACAGCCTCCCCAAGACGGGCTAAGTCTCAGATGTTCAAGGTAAGCGAAGGTTAAGACTCAAGTAGTCTCTGAGGATCTTATAAAAACCCTGTCCATAGTGAATCTAATAATCCTTCGTACTATCGACCATCAACAGCAGCTAGTGGACGCAGCTCTTAACCGATAACAATATTTAAAACATCGCCAAATATGCACCAGTGAGCAGCACACATGGTTAGTGAGCGGTGCATTGGGGGACACAGTGTTTAGAATGCATACATATCAGCTACCTCAGCTGTCTGCATAATAGCGCAACTGGTCCTGTCAGAATGTAACAGTGCGATGACTGGCCTGGGGGATTGCCTGCCTCTCTCTCCGCCTGTCTTCTGTCTTCTTTCTTCTGTTTCCACGCTCTGAGTAGTGACGCTCCGGTGTTTTTGAGTGCCAGGGGGTGTCAAGTAGAATAGTTATCAAGCAGGAAAAGTGTCCAAGAGAGCCAGGCTTGGGGAACGATGCTCCGGCGTCTAGTGAGGGATCCTGTTAAGTCCCCAGGAGCCCACACGTTGCCTGAGGCGCTCAGAAAGATGAACATGAGCACATGAGGTACATGTGGTCATGTTGTTGTTGGCCAACAATTAATCACAACAACAACAGCAGGAAAACCAAGCAGACTAGTAGCACAAAAACACAGAACCATTCACTGTGGCATGTGGCACTTCCATTGCACTGGTTGGTTGAATTGGTTGAACATGATGATGTAACAGTGCTTCTATACATATGCAATAGTTCAGTGAGCTAGTGGTATGATTAGTTGTTCCATGTTATCAATTAAAACAGCAGATGACATCTTTTGATAAAAAAATTGACAAAATGTGACTGAGATCAAATACTATTTATTAATCCCAGACAGTAAATTTGGGAGTCACATATTAAAGTCCTACATCATTTCACCACAGATCCTCTAAATCAGTGGTCCCCATTCCTTTTGGGGCTACACTAAGGCACAACAGCGATCCCAACCCAAAATTCAATGCACAACCACAAACAAGAATAAAAACACACAAGAATACATTTTTGCAGGCTACTTGACATTCCTGCTCAGCTCGCAGCAGGTCAACATAGGCAAATTACTTTTCAATATTTGTTTTGTCTGACTCACTGGCATTGCTGCTCTAACATTGTGTCAGGAATATGTATGTAATCCCATTCATGTGTGTTATGCAGGCTGCTACCATCGAGAGACGCTCAATGCCTGCGTCTGGCTACATCACGCACACCGTCAGCGCGCCAAGTCTTCATGGCAAGACGGTAAGCATGTCCTAAGTATGAGAATACACTCCACCACTAACCAAGGATACCTCGCCATGGTTTCGGTTGCAATTTTAGGACCTTTGCCTCTCCCGGTCGTGGGAATGATACACCTTCACCTTTGTTTTGAGTTCTTTCACCCTGTCCCACCCACACTTGGTGTTTTTAATTGGGGCAGGGTAATGTAGATTGTTGTGTTGGATAACATCCATTCCAAAGCCACATTGTCCACAACCTTGATGCTTAATCCCTACCTGCTCCTTAATGACATGCATCTGACTTTACTCCGGATAAAAGGGTCTCCAGATAATAACCTGGGATTCAATGTCCTGTCCATCTTGTGTGTTGGCTATTGGCCAATACATTAGATGTCAATGGTCATTGATCATGTTGCTGTCGAGTTCCCACTACTATTTATGTGATTGTACTGTTAATCAATGAAGCAAACCATTGTGGAGACGGATAGCTCCATTCTCTCTGATTACACACGGTTTCCACATCCGATCATGACAAAACTTGCATCGATAAAGAGAATGTAGAAGCCAAGCTGAGGTATCACTCATTCAGCACACCCATCCTCCCAATGCAATGGCCTGCTGTTACACACCCACAATTTTCCCGACAAAACGATTCATCTATTTAAGACGGCGTCGACTAAACGTCTTTCTATCGAGGATTCGAGGTCACCCCTAAAGCAATTGCAGTTTTTGTCTGAAAAAAATAATAACGTACACGGGACTGGAAAGTCAGTGGCACTAACCCGAGCCTGTTGACGATAATGCTGATAGCAGTTAGCTAGATCAACAGCCGTGTTTTATAGCCACATCTAGCTTTTATTAGCTGAAGAGAAATAGGCTCCAGAATTATTCTAATGTTAATGGTGATCCCAATGGTGATAGTTTGTATTAACGATGGTAATACTCTTGGTAATTACTAGGGTAATAACAGTGTGTTACCGCTATTGATGATGTGTAGATGCTGTATTGGAGCTGTGTTAACAATGGATTAATAATGGATTATCAATGCATTGTTTATCTGTTACTGATGTGTTAATGACATGCAAAACAATATGACAACGTTGTGTTGACGATGTGTTAACAATGTGTTAATAATGTATAATCAATACATGATATATTATCAATACATTCTTGATGTGTTAACGACGTGTTAACAAATGCGTTAACAATGTGTTAATGGGTTTCTAACAATGTGTTAACGACGGCGGCACAGCCAGAGGAGCTCACTCTGCTCCTCATTCAGCTGCGCCGCCACCAGGCCAGGATGGCATCTGTACGGCAACACACGCTGGCGCAGCTCCATCGCCTCAATGGCTCTGAGCTCAACTACTACCCCTACACTCACAGCCAACTGCTTAACACCGCCTCTACTACCACCACCCCCACCACCACTGCTACTGCCGTCACCAGTACCACAACCAACGGCGCGTCCGCCATGTCCTACTGTGCACAAGCGGGGCTCTCAGCCCCTCTGTGCCCCTGCGGTGCCCAGGTGGGAGACTCTGCCACACCCTCAGGCATGGCTTATCTATGGACGTTGGCCAGGCTTGGCCATCATGGAACCCATCTGTCTCTTTATCGCTCGTCACAACTCTTAACTGTGGGCTAACAGAGTCACCGTCCCTGGCATGCTTTGCTGTCAGCTCCATGGCGCCCATGAAGCTATCCATAACAATGCTCTGATTGGCCGGCTGCAGTGTGTTGTTGTCCTTGGTGTTGTGGTGAAGTTTTTTCCTTTGACAGGCCCTGTTTGAAGTGTTGAAACTTTGATGCTGGGTCAGCAGTAAATCATTGTTTCTAGTGACTTGAGAGTTTCTAGTGACAGGTAGATGTTCACCCGGTGTGGAACACAGCTTGCTGCTTAGCTTCTGTACCTCTATGTCCACTGTTTCAATGTGTTGGAATAATGCTGTGTTGTGCTATCCTATGTTCGTTTCAAAATGGAGACTGTTGTGTATATGCATGTATATGCGTATCTGCCTGTGTGCGTGTGAGAGAAAGAAAAGCATAAAGAAAGAATAAAGTAAAAGAAAGCAAGAAAGAATAGCGAGGAGATTAAAAGAGGAAAAAGGAAAGAAGCAAATGTGTGCATGTACATCGGCATGCAAGCTGATGTATTTGTATCAACAACCTCTATTGGAGATTACACAGCTGATCCCAATGTCATTGTTTTTACATGTCACAAATCATTAATCAATATTAACAATCTTCTCACCTTCCCTCTGTTGGCAGAGTGACGATAGCTACATGCAGCTGAAGAAGGATTTGGAGTATCTGGACCTGAAGGTGGGGTACATAATTAGACACATAAACTGGCTATGTTATTCCTTTTGTTGATTCAGTTTGTTCTTGTCCTGTTCTCTTTCCTTCCTTATTTCCCTCCCTCTTTCTTTCTCTCTGTATCAAACTAATCCAAAACATTTTCACTTATTATTCACTGACCGCTCTTACTGGTCTAACTGAAGCATGTCACCGAGCCACAGCCGCACCTGGGACGGACAAGGCATTGTGTGTAGATAGATACTTTCAATATGTTTTTGTTTCTAACTTTGGTCAATTCTTTTAATTTGACTCTTGAGCTGCTAACCCGTTCTTGCATGGTTTAAGAGGCAGTCATTTTGCGTCTGCCATTTTGTTGACGGCGCATGTGTGTCTCTCTGGTTTTGACTCCCAGATCAGAGCTCTAGAGCCACTGATCCTCGCAGTTCACAGTATTCTACTGCACTGCACTGCTGGGCCCCTCAGGCCTCTGATCAACGTAAGCTCTCTGAGTGTATGAGTGAGTGCTTAAGGCAAAGAGTGTGTGAGTGTAATTAAGTGAATGAATGTGTGTTTATGAATGGTATGAGGGTCTGTATGAGAGGGAAATGTTTGTGTGGCTGCGCAGGTTTGTGTGTGTGCTTGCGTATTGCATGTTTACCACAGTATTCTAGAGGGGTGTGTGTGTGTGTGTGTGTGTGTGTGTGTGTACGTGCAGGCCTTGGTAGCTGTAGTGTGTTTGCGTCTAGAGCAACACAGATATGTGTCTGTGTAATAGACGTCCATCCCAACGCTGCTGTAGCGCCGTGTCCATGGCTTGACTATCATCCAACCTTTGACCCTTGGCCCTGTATGCTGGTGGTCCTGGTGAGCATGGAGTGGCTCAGCAGTGCATGTGCCAGGCTGTGGCTGGGGCCCTTAGTGGTTCAAACAAAAGCCAACTGCTTCCACCATCGTGTCTCAAATCATATACCCCCTCAAACCATACAATGAATAATACATACATACATACCACAGGGCTCTTATTTGGCATGATGCATATGTACTCCTAATATATCTTTCAGGAGTTTCACGATTTTAGAATCTTATGAAAGCTAATAGCATTTTGGTTTCTATTATCTATTTCTATCTACTGTAGCCTCTGCTGTAATGATTTTATGTTAGCACCTGGGAACCCTGTCAGTAGAACCCTGTCAGTAGTCTCTAGAACCCTGACTGTAGAGCCATGCCAGTACAACCCTTTCAGTAGTCTCTAGAACCCTGTAAGTAGAACACTGTCAGTAGAACCCTGTCAGTAGTTTCTAGACACTGTCAGTATAACCCTATAACACTGTCATTAGAACCCGGTCAGTAGTCTCTATAACCCTGTCATTAGAACCCTGTCAGTAGTCTCTATACCCTGTAAGTAGAACACTGTCAGTAGTCTCTAGAACCCTGACAGTAGAATACTGTGTAGAACCCTATCAATAGTCTCTAAAAACCTGTGAGTAGAACCTGTCAGTAGTGTCGAGAACCCTGTCAGTAGGACACTGTCAGTTAAACCCTGTCAGCAGTCTCTTGAACCCTGTGAGTAGAACCTGTCAGTAGAACCCTACAAAACAAAGGCCCTGCCCTGAACTCAAAGTTCCTTTTAAACAGTTTACATTTGTGTTTTAATTTAAGCCCCTCAAGGAGTTTTGGTGAAGTGGTAGTATTTTCCGGAGGAATGCTTTTCCCATGAGTTCCATTTCCTTTTGTTAAAATAAGCCAATATGGCTTCCAGGGGGAGTGTGTTTTTCTTTTGAGGAGAAAATTGTTAGTTTCCCCCAAAAAATATTTTAACCATATGTGTCCACACACAAGTCCCTTTGTGTATCTTGGTTATATATACTGCTCAAAAAAATAAAGGGAACACTTGTAGTTACATTGTGTTGTTTAAGTGTTCCCTTTATTTTTTTGAGCAGTATATATACACAGAAGATGCATCAAAATTCAAATGACACTACTAGGTAAACGGTACTGCTACTCTGTCAATCCCAACTCCTCGTAGGGCTTCTTAGTATCTATATTTGTAATTTATGTGAATGCATACTTTGACTACATACACACTTTCAGTGGAGGATAATTTGTACATACCCACCTCTGAATGTGTGAATGAATAAATTAATTCAAGTCTGTAGTCCTTGTGGTTTTAAATGGACCAGAACAAATCCTTTATGTGCCTTGTATTGTCATTGACATCATAGCACGTTGTGCAGCAATACATGTAAAATGTACCTCTGGTTAGCTGTAAATAAGTCTTGATGTATCTGTATTCCCTTGTAAGTCAGTGTGTGTCTAAGTAGGCCTTCATCTTGCGCTTGATGACACCCATCTAAAGAATATTGGCATTGATTTGCAGGTGGTTGGAAGCCAGATTCTGAAGGAGTCTGGGAAACCAGTAAAGGTTGCAGAAAGTGACGTGGATGTAAGTACAAACTGGGCCAACAATGTCAGAACACAGATAAAGGACCGTAAAGGAAAACGTAGGGATTTTTCAAACTGGATGCTATTTTCCGATCATTTTGGGTCTCAAGTACGGTGTGGACAACATTTTTTGTAATTGGTCCAGTACTGAGCGAGAACGCTGCAGCCATAATCTGCGAAAAATGGGCTGCAATGTATTATTTTTGTACATCCTCTAAAAGTGCTTGTTTTGCCACTGACAGGCTCAGATTATATTTTAACATTACGGAAAGGATCCATTCAGAGAATTACAACATTTTCTTTACCTTTCGCTTGATCCCAGTCTGCTTGTTATTGTGTTGAACCAAGTCTCGCTCTGAAATCTCGTTGCGTTGTTACAGGAAATTTCCCAATTTACATTACAATCTAAACTCTCCTTCACCCAAATCTCTTAGATAACAATGAATTGTGCTTTCTGTTGTCCGACACAACAAACTCTCTTTTCTCCATTTCTCACTCACATTACCACCATTCTCTTCCTGCAACAACTAAACTCTCAGAGATGTCTCCTTGAGCGAGACTTGTGATCGGATAAAGCGAAAGGTAAAGATTTTTTTTTTCATAGGGATCCTTTCTATAAAGTTAGAATACCATTCATAATGTTTATGAAAACAGAGCAGTGTTCTTTTAGGGTCACAGCTATGTTTATCTACATTCCATTGGTTAAAACCCAGATGGATGGTTCTGATTGGACGTTCTTTAATAAATCGTCAAATCAAACACCGCCAGGGGAATATGTTCAGCGGTCATTAACATGACCTTTGACCTGTATTGAGTTTGAGTGTGAATGATGGCGGGTCAGTTCTGGGACATATGGGTTGTGCTCTGTATGATGGCCTTGCTCTCTATAAATGATCTTTTAATGAAGAGGGGTTTAAAGGTCAACCGCTAGTATATGTGACAGCATACACATCTATGTAACTGACACACACACAGACAGACGCGGATGAAGTGATGAATTAACCACTTATTGTTCAAAAGACATTGAAGCAAAGCACACGTAGTCTAATTTGGCTAATTGTACTGCGCAAATGACCCGTAAACTGTGTGTGTGCAGGTGAAATTGAGTCGATTGTGTGAGCAGGACAAGACATTGAAGGAGTTTGAGAGCAGGATCAGCACCCTAAAGGATGACAAGGTAAGACATTATACAAACATACACTTACATGTAATTATTTCAATTTAATGTCTGTTATTTTACATAGTTTACATCTGCAGTCCCTGGCAGGCATAATATTTAGTAAAAGGATAGAGATTTGAGAAGGTAATCATGTTTTGCAAGCTTACCATGCTGTATTTTGTTAGATTGTTGCAGTGGTGATAACTATAAGGTTTCTTGTCTAGTTTCTTTGTGTTATTGTTTATTCATTGGTTCTATTCGCTGGAGTGTAGATAAGTTGCTATCCCCAGCTTGCCATCCCCAGCTTGTTAAAGAGGCAGTGAACCCAAAAAAAAAATCTTTCGTTTTAAACTTGGTAATATGTCTTATATGATCTTCAACATAGTATGCCATTTTATCACTTACTGAAATGAGTCATTTAGAAAAAACAGCGTTGGTGGATGGAGCGAGACATGATGTCCCAGATGTGCTCAATTGGATTCAGGTCTGGGGAACGGGCGGGCCAGTCCATAGCATCAATGCCTTCCTCTTGCAGGAACTGCTGACACACTCCAGCCACATGAGGTCTAGCATTGTCTTGCATTAGGAGGAACCCAGGGCCAACCGCACCAGCATATGGTCTCACAAGGGGTCTGAGGATCTCATCTCGGTACCTAATGGCAGTCAGGCTACCTCTGGCGAGCACATGGAGGGCTGTGCGGCCCCCCAAAGAAATGCCACCCCACACCATGACTGACCCACCGCCAAACCGGTCATGCTGGAGGATGTTGCAGGCAGCAGAACGTTCTCCACGGCGTCTCCAGACTCTGTCACGTCTGTCACATGTGCTCAGTGTGAACCTGCTTTCATCTGTGAAGAGCACAGGGCGCCAGTGGCGAATTTGCCAATCTTGGTGTTCTCTGGCAAATGCCAAACGTCCTGCACGGTGTTGGGCTGTAAGCACAACCCCCACCCGTGGACGTCGGGCCCTCATACCACCCTCAAGGAGTCTGTTTCTGACCGTTTGAGCAGACACATGCACATTTGTGGCCTGCTGGAGGTCATTTTGCAGGGCTCTGGCAGTGCTCCTCCTGCTCTTCCTTGCACAAAGGCAGAGGTAGCGGTCCTGCTGCTGGGTTGTTGCCCTCCTACGGCCTCCTCCACGTCTCCTGATGTACTGGCCTGTCTCCTGGTAGCGCCTCCATGCTCTGGACACTACGCTGACAGACACAGCAAACCTTCTTGCCACAGCTCGCATTGATGTGCCATCCTGGATGAGCTGCACTACCTGAGCCACTTGTGTGGGTTGTAGACTCCGTCTCATGCTACCACTAGAGTGAAAGCACCGCCAGCATTCAAAAGTGACCAAAACATCAGCCATGACGCATAGGAACTGAGAAGTGGTCTGTGGTCACCACCTGCAGAACCACTCCTTTATTGGGGGTGTCTTGCTAATTGCCTATAATTTCCATCTGTAGTCTATTCCATTTGCACAACAGCATGTGAAATGTATTGTCAATCAGTGTTGCTTCCTAAGTGGACAGTTTGATTTCACAGAAGTGTGATTGACTTGGAGTTACATTGTGTTGTTTAAGTGTTCCCTTTATTTTTTTGAGCAGTGTATGTCTGGGCAGTGGTTGATATTGATTGCGGCGGCCAAGACTAGTGTTATGCTTCCCGGACACTTATAGTTTAACGCCACGGTGTGTGAATATACAGACAGGTCATTAAGGAGCAGATAGGTGTTGGACAGTGATTAAAGAGACAGGTTATTAAGGAGCAGATAGAGGTTAGACAGTGACCACAGAGACAGATCATTAAGGAGCAGATAGGGGTTAGACAACCTGCTCAAGAAGACCCTAGCCACTATACAATTTGAGAAACAGTATCAAAATGTTGCCCAGAAAAGCTTTAGTTCACTAATGGGGAATATTATTCCTCACGCAAGTATTGTCAAGTCTATATGTATTGATAAAAAAGTATTTAAATTACCTCAGTAGTTACCAGGAGATTATCTGTGTGTGGTGTGTCGCTGTGTTTAAAAGTCTTGGTGACCCCCATCAACAGGACCAGTTGGAGCGTGTGCTGGACATGTCCCGCCAGCAGATGGAACAGTACCAGGATCAGCCCGCCCATGCCCACAAGATCGCCTACCAGCAGCGCCTGCTCCAGGAGGACCTGGTCACCATCAGGGCCCACATCTCCCGCGTCTCCACGGTAACACCTCCTTCCTAGGGCTTGGTTGTTGGTGTATGTACGTGTGTGGGGGCGTGGGTTAGAGAGAGAGAATCCAGACCTGTCGATATGCATGTCTGGATCCTTTGACTTTGTGTGTGATTTATGTTGAATTCTATTGACCCTCTCCTTTTGTTGGTGTGTGTGTGTGTGTGTGTTATGTAATGCAGGAGATGTCTGGAGCCTGGAAGGAGTACATCAGTCTGGAGAGTTCAGTGGAGCAGCTGAGGAAGGCGATGCAGGCGCACATGAACCACAGCACCACCCCACAGGTAGGTGTCAGTAATGCACCCATGAAACCTCTAGCCTTCTTCTAACCTTGTCTCCCTTAACTGTCCCACCAGAGACAACCTCAGGAAAGACAGTGTTTTGAAATGGACACAACATTTAGAATTTTACCTATATGTTTAAAG
Organism: Lota lota; assembly: GCA_026745465.1. Taxonomy (NCBI): domain Eukaryota; kingdom Metazoa; phylum Chordata; class Actinopteri; order Gadiformes; family Lotidae; genus Lota; species Lota lota. The sequence continues at coordinate 1,890,173 of JACYXH010000477.1, read as the reverse complement.
CTTCAAGAATTGTACACTTCCTTTAATGTGCTGTGTGGAAGATAATTAGTTTAAAGGTCCAGTATGTAAAATATTGTGGCATCTAGCAAGAGGACTTATCCTTACCTGCTCATTAACGAGATGTATCTGATTTTTTTTTTATATAAAAGCATCTGCTTAATGAATAAATAGTATAATCGTAAATAGAAGAAGGCAGACGCCCGATTTTTTTTCCACTCACACGTAGCCTTATAAATGTTGCCATTCATTTGCCTTAAGGTCCTTTTACATTGAACGCGATTATCCGTTGCGATTTTCTCCCACGTCAATAAAATAATTACAACTCATGGAGCTAGCTTAATGGGACTGTAAACATACGCCGCATTTTCAGTTTTGCGAAAAAGCATCATTAATTGTATTCGCATTAAGGTTGATTTTTTTCTGCTCTAGCCAGCGAATAAATTAGTTTAACCAATCACAATCAGGTATCTTTGTCATAGTCACCATGGTCAATGTATATGTTGTAGGACATGGCGGAAGTAACAGTCTATTTATGTTTCTCCATGCGCAGTCCTCTTATTGCATCCGTAGTGGTAAACTACATTTATAGACCTATAATTATCTTTCATATGATCACATGGTATATATATATTGACCATTAGTCTAGATAGCAGTTGGCGCTACAAGCCAATGTTTACTTGCACTGCGGTACGTGAATATAGGTTGCATTTGATAAAATGAAGGTGTGCAGTTGTATCGCATCAGTTTAGTTTTGGAAACCAACTTTTCCAAAAGAGTGATAGCCAACTATTAGTTATCGAACAGGGAAACAACCGCAAAAACGAACGTCTCCAAAACAGGGATGTGTTAAAGAATGCACACCATAATCCCCCTCATCCGCAAACTTTTTTTTCACTTTTTTGCATCTTTTATTCGCTACGCGTCTGGTGTAAAAGGACATTAAATCTGTATAAAACTGTTTAACGAAAACATTGGTAGAAGGCAGTGGGGCCCAGACATCCATACATGGGTGTAATTTATGGATAAATAATAGTATGTTGTATGTTTCCTGCAGCAGGAGAAGACAGAACTGAAGCGTGAACTGTGGAGGATCGAGGATGTGATGGCCGGACTGAGCACCAGTAAAGCCAACTACAAGATCACCATTGACTCTGTCCAGAACCCAGGTAGGATCCCCAGTCCTACCTGGAAAATCTTGTGATTTAAAGTCATCTGGTGATGCATACATACAATTTTATATTACAGTGCGTCTGTCTTTTCTATCTAAAAACGAGTTTAATGATATGAAAAGCTTACAGATCATGGATGTAACCATTAAACTCCCCCTGTGTGTTGGTGCTCCAGAAAGGAAGCTGGTGCCCTCCTTGTCTGAAGGAGTGCTGATCCAGCCTCCATCCTGCGCCTCCACCACCGGCTCACTCTCCCTCCCCCACGACACTACGGAACACTGGGTCAGTACCCCCCCCCCCCCTCCCGCATTGTGTAGCATCCTTGATGTCCTAACGACCTAACTTCTTCTTAATGACATGTTTCTTAATTCAATGTAAGTCGCTTTGCATAAAAGCGTCCACTAAATGAGGAAATATTTAATATTATAGTATTGACGTCTACTAAATGAGTATAAAAGTCTTCTTGCTGCCAACGTCCTCCCCCGACAGGTTGAGGACAGTGCCCCGCCCCGGCCTCCTTTGCCATGCCTCTACGACTATGAGGACACACCCCCCGCGGTGCCCCCGCTCCCCCGGGAGGCATCGTCGGTGGTCCGCCACACGTCTGTCCGCGGGCTGAAGAGGCAGTCAGACGAGAGGAAGCGGGACCGGGAGAGCGGGCAGTACACCGTGAATGGAGACTGTAAGGTAATCTGGCTGTAAGGCAATAAGGTCACCTGGAGGCTTTCTGGTGCCACCTAGTGGTCACTCAGGCTCTTTAGATAGATAAAAGTAAAAATAATATGACAAAAGTCAATGTTATATTCATGAAAGTAGTTACTGTTATGAAAAACACACAATTTCTACTTTGCATGGTGAGGCAAAATATTAGCATCAGTCCTAATCAAAAGTAGGTTTGATTGTTCCATTACAGATACATTCAACTTCTTAGCTTAATAAAACATGTCCTAGTGTGGACTTTTATAGTAGTCTTTGCATTTTCTCTTAAGTAATATTAATTAATTTTAAAGTATTTTGTGTAACATTGACACAGAGTGTTTGAAGTGGGTAATGTAGTCCAAATTCACAATATTTGTTGTAGAGTGGGATACTTACATCTGGCCACTAGGGGCAGTAGTGCCATTGCTGGGTACAGTAAACTACCGCTCTCTACCCTGAGGTAGCAGTTGATGTATGGTCACTATGCAGGAGAGCCACAGTTTTCGGGTTCTCAATAAATGAGTCATGAGCAAAGTCTGTGGTAGTCCAGTTAATAGTTAATAGTTAGTATATCCAATATACTACTGTAGCAATGTCTAAGCTACGGACCAGGGTAAAAATCACACCCAAGAGCATTAACGCAAGAAATGTATTTTATTCTTCTTCAAACAAAACCAAGCTTCACCGTCCTTCTTGGATGTGAGCGTCTCACTCTACTCAGTCCTCCGGACTTCGAGCCGGCACAACAAAGAAAAACCTCCACCCACGTGGCTGGACCCGACCTCACTGTGGGGAGAGCACAACACATGTTTTGCGCTACCTAATTGCGCTCATCCCCTACAGCTGCGTCTGTGACCCCAATTGAGCCGCTCCGCCCCTTCTGTCTGCAGCCGGCGCTAAGCCACGCCCCCCTTACCACAACTACAATATTGGATAGAGATGTCTCTGGACAGACCGGTTCTGATGGGCAGCTTTTGGATCGCTTCTTGATTTACACCTCTCTGATGAACAGCGCAGTAATTTCTACTGAAACAAACATTTCAAGCACCGTTTTAACCCTGTGTTTTTGGAGGTTTAGACAAAAGGTCTAAAGTAAGTTTACAAGGAAGAAAATCGTGGGTTTATGTCTGATTGGCCAGGACCCCTAATGCCCCCCCAATAGGGCAAACTCAGAGAATAGTCCATACAGGCCCAAAACATTAAGAGACGTTCTGACGGATACTTCAAAGGAGAACATACTTGCTGTAGCATTGTTGTTGGAGAAGCCAGTATTGCAACTTTGCATGTTTCCTTAATCTCTGATGACATATCATGGTCATTTTATTATTTAGTACAGTAAATGAAAAAATGTCTCCTTTAAAATAAAAGCCCTTGCAATTTCAACTGAGTAATGTTGAATGTTGCACTCATGCTGTGGCTCTAAGGTTGAGGTTTTGCTGGTTTGCTGGTTGGTTGGTTGCAGGTTGAATTGCGGTCATATTTGAGTGAACCAGAGCTCCCTGTGATGGGACGCAGCAGCACTGGCTCGGTCCTGGACAACCCCTCCTTCTCAGACAAAGGTACCAGAAGTCATACACCACTACATACGGAGTATAAAAACAACCATTTCCTATTAATGTATAATATAACATTTACTAATTCGATTAGACCGTAAGTCAAAATTAAAAGAATCCTTAAGCTACTTTACTATCCATCCATAGTTACTCAATAAATTACACAATTGAAATTCATGAAGTTGTATCTCATTCTGGTCTTTTATGATTTATTGATTAAAAAACTGCAAACGGTTCTTGGATGCTATCCTGTTTCAGGTCTTTTCTCGTCTGGATTGAACCAGTCCAACTCCATCTCCTCTTATGTCACTCTGAGGAGAGGACTTGGAGGAAGCCAGGCAGCCAGGGTGAGTCAGTGCTTTGGGGGAAAAGCCATATAAAATGCCCTTTTCATTTAAAACACTCGATTTCTTCATGTATTCTTCCCACTCCCCCCCTTCCACCACACCCAGGAGAGACCCAAGAGTGCCTTGGATCACATGTGTGCACCGTCACACAGCGCACATGCCCCTCCCTGCCAGACACGGGGCCGCATGAGCGCCGAAGAGCAGCTGGAGCGCATGAAGCGCCACCAGAGGGCTCTGGTGCGCGACCGCAAGAGGAACCTCAGCCAGGGAGAGCGGCTGTACACGGCTGTACACGGCTCCTCCACCAGCCCCACCCAGCGCTGCTCGTCCACCTCCAGGATGCCCTCAAACAACGCCCAGGAACAGCCCCCTTCCGTATGTTACCCCCACACCACGCATGGCACAAGCAGGCACGGGGACCGGCACAACAACCGCCACCACCGCCGCTACGCAACGCTCCAACCACATAACAAACTTAACAGGGATGTTAACATGCTTACCAATCTGTTTCCTACTGCGTAAACCGCTTACAAGCTAGGTTGCGGGACCAGAACTTGCTTGGGTACTAGCATGCTTGGTTAACGGTGTGTGCTGGGCTTGCTGGGAACATTGATGGCCAACATGCACACAGATGAATCTCTGAATAGCGAAATGAGTACTTTAAAAATATTTACTTTAAAAGGCCCTTGTGTGCTTTTGAAGCCATTTCAAAATCAACCCTATGAATAATAGACACGCCCATGTGTGATGTCACCATAGAGTTGATTTTGTAATAGCTTTTAATTGCTAATGAAGTGCTGGTAAAATAAGGGCCCCTTAATAAAAGGTTATTGGGTCTCCAGTGGCCCCTCTTAGCACTGCCCATCCCCCCCACCCCCCACCCCCTAGTGGGACTCCACTGACACAAAACTGAATGTAGGTCCATTCAAGTAGGGGACAAATACAACATCCTCTTTTGTTTTTAATACCAAATAATAGATAACTGCCCATGTATGTGTGCACCTATATTTATTTACTGAGGGATATTTTCAGTATACAATTGTACAGTTCTATTTGAGAGATTTAGAATATCATATAAAGGAGGGGGTGGGGGTTGTTGATGATGATAATGATGATGTGTTCAGGGGAAGTACATGAAAAAGAAAGAGGGTTTAAATCATCTCAGCTCTCTGCTTTCTTTTCTCCTGAAGAGATCCAAGTGCCTTGTTCTGCTGGTGTTACCTAACCCTCTCTGCTGGTGTTACCTAACCCCTCTTCTTCTTTGCAGTGTAGTTCCACTTATTCAAATCCAACTCAATGTCTTGAACGCTAATCCATGGTTGCTTCTGAAGGATTACTTGCATACCCACCAGGGTACGTTGATTTGTTTTTCAATGCATCTATATGACGTGAGCCAATGTAGAGAAAAAGAATCTGCAATTTATACATTATGATTCTAAAGTTGTGTTCACACCAAAAGCGAAGCGAATATTCTCCTTGCGTTACTTGTGAGAACCACAAACGTTTCTCCCCCCAGTGATTCGCGGAGTATTCAGAGAATCTGAGAAATTTGCATCAAAGTTCAAATATTTCAACTCCAGCGAACACGTGAATGTGGCGAATTTGCTTCCATTTGCGCCATTCGAGCCATTTGCATTTATTCGCGTCTTTACATTGACGTTGCATGTATTCGCGCTGCGCCAAAAATTCGCTTCGCTTTTGGTGTGGACGCACCTTAACCTTTCCTATCAGGCAGGGGTGTAACCATCCCTGCCCAACACCTTCACATCACACCTCATTTGCACCCTGATCGTGCCCTCTTTCATTGGCAACCAGCTCAGAATTTACTCAGAATCTCACAATGCAATTTACAGCACATAGACTAGAAAACCTGACTACCCAAAGCCACAATTACTGATATGTCACTAAAACAGGCAACAGCTGTTCCCCCCCAAACATTACCATAGCAACCACACCCCACTGTAGGGGTAAAATTGGCCTATGTGACGCAATAGAGTTTATGGTCATTCTAGTCTTATGTTTTGTATTGGAGAGTTTGCTTGTGTTAAACTTTGAATGGGAGACTTTGACTCTGTATGCTTTTAGATATAGGCTATGGCAAGCTCGTATCACTCGATGAAGATGCTTAATAACCTATTTCAGGAACACAGAAGAAAAATGCAAATAATAATAGATTACCAATTGTATATTAGTATATCCAATTACTAGTTTGTTAATAAATCATTTACATTTTTCATTAAATTATTTTATTTACCTAAAGCATACCAGTGAACGATATATATTTTTTTCACAAACTCTCACTTCCATCAAATTGTTGGGCATTTTAATACCTTCAATAGATTCTAGTTTTTTCTAGACCGAAACTCAGAGCCATGTTTTTTAAATGTCAACATTAAAACATGTTTATACTTTTTTTTACACTTACGCTATTTTTTACTTTTTACTGCCTGCACCCACAAATTATCAAATTTATTTTGTTAAAAACAAGATGTCTGTACTTTTTTTTCTCCTTACTTTTGTATTTGGCTGTGGTTGGGAGCTCCAACCACAATTTCACTTAGTGTGCTCATCATGAAGTGCTTTAGTGTGGCCTGAGAATGCTTTAACATGGAGGATAGTGCTAACAAACCAGGCTGAAATGCAATGTTTAAAACTAGAATCATATTTGAGTGGTAGTAGAAACATTAGAGAGTAGGACACGTATAACAGTGTGGCATATTTGCACCAAAAACTATGGACGATTAAGATCAGATTTATTTGTGAAATCCTAAAATATTGAATTTGAAATATTGGTGCACTTGTCCGCCTCCGTTATGTATTTTAAATGACTACACCTTCCTTGTTAATCTTTCATAGTTAGAAACTGGGAATTTCTTTGAACTTACTACTATAAACTGACAATATCTGGCTAGGTGAGAAAAGTAGATAGCTACTGTGTTGAGTGTTAGCATTGCAGCAGTAGAAACCTGAGGAGAGTAAACTGCTTGTTCTCTTGAAACTGTGTAACTGTGACGCAACACACTACTCCTTTTTAGCACTGTTTTAATATCCCAACATGTAGACATTTGCACTGGACAATAAAAAGCGTTTCTTGCTTCAGAATATTTTCTCTGTGTTTTCTGAGGAAGGGGTTTGGTCAACACTTTGGGAATCCCTGGCTGTCCGTCCTCATCTTTATTCCTCCTAATTCTCTCCTCTCCTCAGCCTCTCCTGTCTTCCACTTCCTCTCCTCCTATTCGCGTCTTCCTCTCCTCTCTTCATCCTCCTTCCCTTCTCCCATCCACTTCCTCTCCTTCTCTCCTATTCCTCCTTCCCTTCTCTTTCTCTCCTCCCATTCTCTCCTCTCCTCTGGTTTAATCTGTGAGCTTGAACAGGCATGGGGTGCTGTCTCGTGGCATTGAATTGACAGATTTTTTCAGCGACGCAAGGGGAAGGACTGTATGCATGGCTTTGATGCTCCAGGGGACTCTTAACAAACACACTTTTACATGTACACATGAATGCATATCAAGTAACCAGCAGTGGAAATGGTGTCGAAAGGTGTGAAACAAAATGGTTTCCTCAGCCTGTAGTGAACTATTCAGTTTGCTGTATTGCCCCTTATCTTACCTGTCATCAACCCTTAATTATTTTGTAATAGGCTGTCAGTCATATTATTATTATTTTTGCTGTAGATTCTGTGTTGTTGATTCATTACTTACAATTGATTTAATTGCTAAGAAATTAATTATGAAGTGTAGAGCCTTAACTCCACTTATTTTCTGGTCTTGGTGTCCCCCAACTGGCAGCCCCATGCAATTATAGCTGGATTTCACAGCTTGTCTAGTCGTTTGGTTCACTGAGCTTTCTGGATGACTGATTCTTATTTTCCAATGTGAACATTTGAAGAATCCTCCATGGGAGCACATGTCTCAGTCAGGTGGTCAGCGGTGTGACCCAGGCCCCTGGCGCCACCGGGCCATCCCTTCCATCCAGGTGTTTGACCCCAGACAGGAGCGGCTGGCGGCCGAGGGTCAGAGCGATGAGGGGCAGGGCCAGGTGACAGAGAGAGGCAGGAGCCAATCGGATGGCTGGATGATGCCTTACTGTGCCATGTCTGTGAGAGAGACGGACCTGGAACCTCTGGACTACAACCTGGACCTCAGTCGAGAGGTAGCCAGGGGTCTGAACGAAAAATGGAGCAAACCCCTAATTAATTACCCTGAGCTGTACTTGTATTTAACGTCCTCTGGCATACCCTAGTGGAAAAGGGTCCATAATGCATGTCTGTAGATTATTGTAGGTAATGGATGGATATTTAAATCTTGGACCATTCAGATCCAGTAGAGATTTAGTAGATACATCTCTCTGTATAATAAACAGAGTCTGAGTTGATCTACATGGTTTCCCTGTTCCCTCGCAGCTCTCCAAACCACGGAAGGTACCCATCCCAGAGCGCTACGTGGAGTCTGACCCAGAGGAACCCCAGAGTCCAGAGGAGCTGGAGCAGCGCTCCCACCGGGCCCAGCGGATCAAAACCCTCCTGGCCAAGTCCAGGTTAGACCCCAGACCCTAGGAGGAATAGCATTCATCAAAGTTCAAGATAAGATGTACTCTTTCACAGTCAGTATTCATCCCAGACTGGAAATTAGGGTGTACTGTCCAATAATACATATTTAAAAAATTTATACGGGAAAAACCTTTATACATGTTTGTATTTTTATATTTATGGATATATAGCTATAAGTGTGTAAAGATTTATCTTTGGAGCACATTTCATAAATAAATAAAACAAATCAACCCTAAGTTTGAGTGACATGCCCACTTGTGATGTCACCATAGGCTCGACTTTGTAATAGCTTGGCTAATCAACATCACACCTGGTGGTAAAATAATGGCCCCTAAATAAAAGGTTTAGTGGTCTCAAGTGGCCCCTCTTAGCAGTGCCCCCCACCAACCCCTAGTGAGTCTCCACTGACGCAAAATAAATATAAAAAGATTGAAAAAAATATTGTAGTTTTTGTCATTTAGCAGACAATGCCAAAGCAACTACTTCTACTGAATTTCATAGGTCGGGTAAGGGGTATAGTCAACTTGCTCAAGGATGCCCAGAGGTAATCTGTTGACTGGGAATTGAACTCTCGCTTGGAAGTCAAACACCCTAAACACTAGACTACACGATCCTGCCCCAGTATACAAATACATACATACATACATGTGTGTCTGTGCCTGCAGTGTCCAGAACATGCAGTCTGCTCTGGGATCGTGCACACCGCTGGACTTCAGCGAGCTGGACTCTGTGCTACAGCAACAGGAGAGGATCATGACTGTATCCCAAGCACTGGCCTCGGAGGCCTCGCGCAAGAGCAAGCTGGTTGCAGGTCGGTGTTCACACACACACATGCATATTATGTGCAAGCACGCACATGCTTACATACACATGTTCACACATTTGTAATGAAGCATGTCCACTCGGATATTGTGCTAGACCTTCAAATGTGCTGTAGGTATGATTTGAGAGTTAGAGAGAGGAGGAGAACAAGATTTGCAAAGCACCTGTGATTAACAAGCAAGATTAATTATCCGAACCATTCAGGGAAGAGATGCCCTGATTGGTCAGAAATTGCTCATACAGTAAGGTGCGGTGAACTCGAAACATATTCTCACAGCCCATTTTACTTACTAATATCTGACCGATGGCTGTAGGCCATTTCTAACAAATTCATCTCAAATAATGGCTCTTGAATCTTACCTAAAGCACCTTTAAAATAGTACATTATATGAAGATATATCGCATTAAATGAATCTCTGGGGATATAAGTAGATTAATATATGTTGTTAATACTTTTAACTAACAATGGGAAGCAGTATTCATGAAATTGCTCATTCTATTGTCAGCGAGAAAGTGCATTGCAACAGCCAACAGTTAAGATATAAAATGTAATTTATCCCACTCTCAATCAAAACAATAACAAAAGTCATAGTATGATGACGTCATGAAGTAGTGCGAGGACATGGGAGTTGTTGGCTTCACCACCATTGCTGGTGAAAATCTGTCTGACGTGACTCAGGCAGAAATCATTCATGGACGAGTAAATGTACTTAAGTTGTATTCACGTTATGTTTCGTCACGTCATGTAATTTCATTCTAATGAAATTGCCGCAGGTAACATAACTTTTGCTAACTTGCCGTAGATGAGTCAACTACCCAAACAGCTCTAGATAATGTTATGTGGAGTAGCCCAGCGCTGTTATCAGTGGTCAAAACAATCATACAAAAAATAACTTTTGTGTGTTGAATGTTACTTAACTTTATAACGTTGTCGTGGCTATATTTTATCTAGCGCACATTTCGAGACGCGTTGCCCCTTTTCAGGGGCCTCTCTGCTCCTCTGGCCCGGCTATCCTGTCTCCGGTCGACGGGCACGTCATGTGCTTCCGTTGCCTCGGTGCGGAGCACGCCATGGCGGCCTTTTCGGGCTCCGGTTCCTGCGCCGCCTGTACCACCCTACCTCAAGAGGTGCTCCTCTCGAGGCGCCTTTTCTTTTCCCCGTCGGTGGAGCTTGCGGACGTCGTCGATAATTTTTTTCGACGCCGTGGCGGCACCGGGGGAGGACAAGGACTACGACCTCGACGTGGACTCCGCGTCAGGGACTTCTTCACGGCCTTCGGGGGTTTTGCCCCCGGAGAAGCCGCACCGTTTCACCGACCTGTTCGGCGAAATCATGGGCGAGGCAGCGGCCATCAAGGGCATCGCCATGCCACCTCCACCGTCCTCCCCGGAACTGGACCATATGCAGGGGGACTATTTTAGATCTCCTTCGTCGACCAGACGGCCTACCCTATGCCCTCTGTTCCCACCCGTCCAGCGGTATCTTACCGTGGCGGCTGAAGACCCGTCCTCCCTTAAGGCCCCGGTGAAGGCGTTCACCGATTTCACCAGGGTGGAGGGGTGGTCCGCCACATAGGCGAGGGGGTACCTCGCCTGGAGCCTCCTTTGGCAGCGCTCCTCTGTCCGGGCGCCGGATGGCGGTTACTGCCGGACGTCAGATGGCGTGGGCGACCATGGGTCATCGAGCCATGTGGCTGTCCTTCACCTCTGTTCCTGACAGAGAAAGGGCGGGCCTTATCCAGGGTCCATTGGCCGCGGAAACGGGCTTTTTGGACCTCGGTTCGCGGAGGTTCTCGCCCACCTTCAGTCCGTCCGTGAGAATCGTTCCCGGTTCGGACCGATTCTCACGGGCTCCTCCTACCAGGCCAGCGGGAGCAGTCGGGCCAGCAGGAAGTGGGGTCGACCACGTGTTCAACGGGCCAGGACGCCGCCTCCGCAGCAGCGCCAGGCAGCGAAGGAGCAGAAATCACGGAGGCTGGCGCCCTCCGTCTTTTCCCCTCCCAAATAAAGATTTAAAAGCCCGTTCGGCCGAACGGCAGTACATCTTTAAAGGGCTATGTCCTTTAAGCCGACCGCGCCGTGTGCCTGTCGTGCATTCCTCTTCCCCTCAGCCTCTCCCTCCCTCTCAGTTTAGTGGCTGTGGGACGACGGCTAGACTGTGTAGTATAGCAAGGGGGTCGTCCGCTTCTATGCGGCGTCCCCGTGCGCTTCATGAGCGGGTTGAAGACTCGTCGCACAAGGCCGTCTATGCGGCTTCGTGTTACAGTCTTCCAGACCCCGACTTTGCCCCCTCAACCCCCTCTCTAGTCTGATGACTATGGGGAGACGTCGGAGCTGTTCGCCGTAGGCACGGCGAGCGAGCAAGCTGTGAGTTTGCCTTTTGCAGCGGGTTCCCCGCTCGCAGGGGGTCCCTCCCCTCCCTTTCGAGGTATGCCCCCCCTTGGTTCACACGTAGTGTGAAGGCGGTAGGGGCTGAGGAATACAGCGCATTCCTGGACAGCGTTCCTCAGCTGGATGCTCGCCCTCTCCGAGCGCCATGCGTGTTGGCGAGAGCGATGCGTTTTACCAACGTGGTTGAACAACACGTTGAGGTGGGGCCACCCCATACAGTTCAAGCACCGTCCCCCACCCTCTATGGGGGTGGTGGAGAAAAGGCTGCAGGATCCAGCGGCGAGCACGGCTCTGGCAGGTGGTCCGTCTCTTGGGGAAGGGGGCTGTCTCTGTCATTCCCACCCCCCTCGAGTCACGCCTAGGGTTTTTACTCCCGCTACTTTCTGGTTCCCAAGAAGTCAGGGGAGATGAGACCCATTTTGGATCTTCGCGTCTTCAACAATTTTGTTGCCGTGAGGAAATTCAGAATGCTCACCACCGGAGCGTTTGCTCCGGTGTGTGAGAGAGGGCGACTGGTTCATATCCCTGGATCTCAAGGATGCTTACTTCCACATCCCCATTCTCCAGGCTCACAGGAAATTCTCAGCTTCGCCTTATGGTCGTGGCGTACGAGTACCGGTGCCTGCCGTTCGGTTACTCCCTGGCCCCACGCACTTTTTCAAAGTGTGTAGAGGCAGCGCTGGGGCCGCTCAGGCGTCAGGGAAAGAGAGTTCTCTTTTACCTCGACGACCTACTGATTCTGAGCGACTCAGAGGTAGCTGCGAGAAGAGACACCATGACGGTGATAAATCATCTCTCCTCGTTGGGTTTCGCCATCAACTGGGTAAAGAGCTATCCGCTCCCCAGCCGCCGGCTCGTCTACTTGGAGCTTTGCCCAGACTCCGTCACATTCACAGCGACGCTCTCGCTTCCTCGGCGAGATGCCGTCCTGTTGGCGCTCTCCCGTTTTCACGCTCGCAGGAGCGTGACCGCACTGTCCATCATGCACCTGTTGGGACTGATGGCAGCTGCTCACCATGTGGTGCACCTGGGTCTGCTCTTTATGCGCAGACTACAGCGGTGGTTGGCTCGCCAGAGACTGGACCCCAAGCGACACAAGCGTAGGTTACTGTCCGTACCTCGCTCTGTGTCGCCAGACCTGAGATATTGGGGGAGTTCCCCGGCTCTTCTCAGAGGGGTTCCCTTAGACAGAGTCATGTCTCACGCGGTGGTCTTCACGGACGCCTCGTTGATGGGTTGGGGAGGAACGTGCCTTTCCCACTCGGTCGGAGGCGAGTGGCCGACGCTCCCCACTCAACACAAAAATGTGCTGGAGCTCACCACGGTGAGGAAAGTGCTTGTACATTTCTCTTACCTGGTGTACGGCCGCCACGTTCTGATCCAGACGGACAGCGTGTCAGCGGCGGCTTACGTAAACAAACAAGGGGGAGTGCGCTCCGCTGCTCTCCACTGAGCAGCAGTCGAGCTCTGGCTGTGGGCTCATCAGAACCTGCTCAGCCTGAGAGCCCTGCATATCGCGGGCGCCCTGAACTTTGGGGCGGACCTCATGTCTCGCGGCGGTCCCCGCCGAGGCGAATGGTGGTTACATCCAGACATTGTCAGGCTGATCTGGCAGAGGTCGGGATGGCTCAGGTGGACCTTTTTGCATCCAGAGAGAACACCCACTGCAGTCTGTGGTTCTCTCTCAGCCCTCAGGGTCTTCCGCCGTTGGGGGTGGACGCTATGGCGCACGCACCGTGGCCGCGGGCTCTATTATGTGCTTTCCCGCCGCTTCGACTAATCCATCCTCTCCTGGAGCGGGTCAGGCAGGAGGGATTGTCCCTCATTCTAGTGGCCCCGGAGAACAGCTCAGCTCTGTGGTTCCCAGAGCTAGTGGCGCTCTCTTGCACGGAGCCGTGGCCGGTACCGTTCAGACCGGACGCGCTTTCACAGGCTCACGGGACGGTGCACCACCCGCCCGATGTGACGGGTCGGTTGTTGGTTTGGCTTCTGAGAGGTTGATTCTGCAAGGCAGAGGTCTGCCAGCATTAGTTATCAACACTATTCAGAGTGCTCGCTCGCCTTTCACTTCCTCCCTTTACGCGGCGAAGTGGGGCGCTTTCTCTACGTGGTGTGACCTCAATCACGTTATCCCATCTCTCTGTGAGGTGGGAAGCGTGCTTGGGTTCCTTCAGTGTTTACTCTTTCTCCACTATCAAAGTCTATGCGGCAGCCGTTTCGGCTGGCCACGCAGGATATGATGGGAAACCGGTTTTCAGTCACCCACTAGTCAAGAGATTCTTGCATGGGGTTAGACGTGTTAAACCTGTTTTCTCGTGTGCTTACACCGCGTTGGGATCTTCCCACCGTGTTGCGTGGTTTATCCAAGGACCCTTTCGAGCCTCTGTCTCAAGCCCCTTTGGATGTCCTTTCCTTTAAAACGGCGCTCTTATTGGCTTTGGTTTCTGCCAAACGTGTCGGTGAGTTGGCCGCACATCTGTCAGCCCGAGCTGCTTGTTATTGAACGAGGACAGCTCCTTCGCGCTGCTTAGACCCAATCCTGCGTTCCTCCCCAAGAACATATTCAGTTCTTTTCGGTCGAGGTATATTGTGCTTAAGGTTTTCACCCCCCGCCTCATACTAGTGAAGCGGAGGCGGAGTTGCATCTCCTGTGCCCGGTGTGGGCATTGGCTATGTACGTGAAACGATCAGCTGAGTTTCGCTCCACACAACATTTTGTGTGTTATAGCGACGCTGCCAAAGGCCGCGCTCTTTCTAAACAGCGTCTGTCCCGCTGAATATGTGAGGGTGTCTGCTTAGCCTACACTCGGCAGGGCTTAGCATCACCTTTGGGTGTTAGAGCTCACTCTGCACGAGGGATGGCCGCTTTGTCGGCCCTATTCAAGGGAATTTCGGTAGAAGACATTTGCGCGGCTGCGTCATGGTCTTCCCCCGATCCTTTTATTTGTTTTTACATGTTAGACATGTCCAGGGACTCACTCGGCCACTCTGTGTTGGAGTCGGGCTCCCTCTCTACGAATTAGATATTGGTTTATCGCTCAGAGCCTGTTACGCTCGTGATGTCGCTCAGCTTCTTTCTCTCTTCGCTGTCACCCGGTGGTGTTCCAGCGTGGGCACTGAGCTCAGGAGTGACAGGTTATTATTACTCTGATTACGGTTCGTAACCGGCGTTTTATATCCTGCCCTCTATTATTTAAAATTGCACAACAGGTTTCCTCCTGTCACCTCTTTGAGCGTAGGTAGGAAGAGCCTTGTTGCTCGTTGCTATTGGTAGCTTGGTTTTCTTCCTAGCTCCTCCCATATGGTAGCCTTGTTGCTCTGCATTCCCCTTTTTTCATGTTCATTGAAATACGGGTTGAGTCAGAGTTACAGACTCACTCTATTCTCTTTATCATCGCTTTGCGTGTTTTTAAGAGGATTCAGGGTTTTCTTATTTAGCTGTTGTGTTTTGCACATCTTCGGCTTATTGAGTCTGATGTGCCCTGTGACTTAGGTCTTTATTTTTGTGACTTGGGTCCAGCAGGAGTACATTTATCGGGCTCCGCTCGCAGCTTCACCTTAGCCCATAAGGCGAAGCCTAGACGGCGTAGCCTACATGAAATAGAACGTGGAAGTGTGGGTGGTGCCCACGTTGATTGGTGCATTGCTGAAAAATGTTCAGTGCACGCGAGTGCGCGCACGGGACAAGCCCATAAGGCGAAGCCTAGACTGCTACGCCTACAATCATAGAACTAGAGTTATAATAACATAACTATCGATTTCAGCGTGTATGTGTACGAGTGTGAAGCAAGCTATGGAAGGCCATTAGCGCAAATAATGTTTTAGAAATGTTGCGTTAACACGACCGAATTTTGTGCGTTAACATGTAATATTTTATGGAAGGCCATTAGCGCAAATGATTTTATGTTAACACGTCGATTTTGACACGTTACATAAAATAAAATAATGGCCATAGGTCGTTAACAAGCGCATATCGATATAGACGACAACTGGGAGGCGGGGGTATTACGAACAAAAATGTAGCTCATGGTTCCACATGTTTGAAATATGTGTTGAGTAATAAAATATATCATTTTGGTTATTTCTTAAACAGAATATAGCCTACCCCGATTCTATTCCCTCAAAACCCCAAATGAGCATGAAAAACGCCACAAGCAGTTAGCTCCTGATCATTCCAGGTGGGACAAAAGCCGACAGCTGATTTGAATTGTAGCAAGCCTGGGAGGCATGGTATATATTCCCATAGGGAAGAGGCTAAACGAACTGATTGAGTGTGCTTCAATGTGCGGAAAGGCCTCAGAATTGCGGTTGCAATTCGCAAGAAAATTCTGCAGCGCCACCACGACGTGTTTCTTCTCCTCAAACTTCACCGTCCCCCGCTAAATGTTGGTTTCTTCTAAACCCCAACGCTGATTTACGTAACGAGTGAGTAGCATGCGCGTAGTGTGCCTGTCACTATATGGAAGGCCATCGTAACGAGTTTGAAGCATGTTCGTAGACGACCACGTCAGTGATTTATGTCCACGTCGGTAATTTATGCACATCATGCTAAACATTCTCCCTTGCGTTGTTCATCATCATGATGCGGTTGTCCTCATTAATATGTATGACTGCCTTGATTCAAGGTCCCTCATTGGCCACAACCAACAACGCGTCATCTTTTGTTGTCAATTTTGGTTACGTTAACGTGTTAATATTGGTTACATTAACTCGACCTAAATCGCCGTGTTTACACGATATTTCTGAGAAGCTTTTGCGCTAATGGCCTTCCATAATATTTGGACGTGTTAACGCAAAAACAATTGACATGTTAACATGCATTTTCTGATTATGGCCAATGAGGGACCTTGAATCAAGGCAGTCATACATATTCATGATGAGGATCTGGGAATGATGTCGAACAACAACGCAAGAGAGGACGTTGTGCATAAATTATTGACGCTGTGCATAAATTACTGATGTGGGTGTCTATGCAAGTGCTACGCACCATGTATACCTTAAAGGAAATGATGGTTATGAAACGTAAACCAGAGTTGTGATTTAGAAGAAGCCAATTTAAACTTTCAGCGGGGGACGGTGAAGTTTAAAGAAACTTGTTTATGGCGCTGCAGAACCTTCTGTCTTATGAAACCGCACATTTAGGGAATGTGTTAGACTAGCAACATCGGACAATGAGGAAACAATCCAAGCAGCTGTGGCAAGGAAAGATACATCGCTAGCTTTATGCTGTAATGTTTCTAACACCCCTATAATATAAGAATGGAACAACCCGTTGGATATTAACGGGGCAAAATGAGACCTGATGTGTTAACATGTCAACCAAACTCTGCGTGTTAACACGTCAAAATATGACGTGTTAACACAACCAAACTCTGCGTGTTAACACGCAAAATTTGGTTGTGTTAACGCGAAATTCTGAAGATGTTATTTGCTCTAATGGCCTTCCATAGCAAGCAAACGGGATACCATACTTTAGCTAAACTCCGACACAAACGAATGAAACGTCAAACAAAAACGATTTAGATGCATCCAAAGCACTCAAACTAAATGAAAATAAAGCATACGGTAATGGCTCGAGTAACGTTCTCGATAACTGCATGGTGTCTCTTGTCAGCTCCGGTGTTACACGCCTAATTGTTCCCAAGCTATCTGGTTCCCGATCGCGCGCATGTGGCGTGTACGAGGATATTTGACCAGATGAACCAGATGAAGCTTAGCTCACGTCATCACATTCGTCTAAATTCCACAAACCTACCTTTAGTTTGTATGCGTCGTATCTCATTGTTATTGTTGTAAATAGCTATGTCTTACAGAGTACAACATTAAAGACACCTATAACACGTGTGATTATATTAATTATTTGTATTTTTACTTACTCTTAAAAATACTGTCACGAGCTGGATTCGATCACGCTCTCCGATACAAACTATAATGTTTAAGGCACCACCGAGACTTGCTAACCAGTGTTCTTGTAATCATAATCAACCACATTACTATTGTGGGAACATTTTGTAGTAATATATTGTAGCAACCCTGTTTCTATGCGTCCAAGCACCACACAGGTTGTTTTGATGAACTCCCTTTTATTAATGGCAGATAATAACAAAAACAAACATGAACTTCTCTAAACCTCTAACCGTATATCTCCCTCCCCAAGGCCCGCCCCCTTCTCCTGAGCACCCAATCACAACATTAGCACAATGTACACAAACAACGCAACCTAGAACCGTTACACTGCACCCCCCCGAGAAAGTCCCTCGACCCCGAGGGGACAAACAAAGTCTTCAAACCGGCGGGGAGCCCGCCTCCGCGGCCGCCGCCCCAGCTGTGGAGCGGCCGAACTGTCTGGAGAGATCGGGTTCCTCTCTGGTGTGGCAGCAGGGGGCTGCGAGGGGGCAGGGGAAGGGGGCTCAGAGTTCGGTGTGAGGGTAGCCCCACCACTGTAAGGGGCAAGCCTGTCCCTATGCAGCGGCACTTTTCTGCCTCTAGGTGGCAGTTGAACCCGGTAAACCACCTCCCCCATCCTTTCTAACAACCTACAGGGGCCCACCCAGTGGCAGTCCAACTTAGGGCACCGTCCCTTCTTCCTGCGGGGGCTGTACACCCACACCAGCTCCCCAGCCTGAAAGTCCCGCCCCTTGGACTTCACATCATAATTCCTCTTCTGTCTGATGCCAGCCCTCTCCAGCTGATCCCGTGCAAAGGCGTGTGCAGACTCCAGGCGGTCCTGGAGCCTCCTGGCATACTCTCTCCCAGGGGCCACGGCAGGGGTGTCGGGGGGTCTGCCAAATGCCAACTCTGCTGGCGTTCGCAGCTCCCGCCCCAGCATGAGCAGGGCCGGTGTGCAGGATGTGGAGTCCTGTACCGCTGACCTGCAGGCCATCAACACAAGTGGAATGTGTGTGTCCCAGTCACGTTGGTGTTCAGCTGAGAGGATAGCAAGCTGTTGTGCGAGGGTTCGGTTGAACCTCTCAACAAGTCCATCGCTCTGAGGGTGCAGGGCTGTTGTCCGGGTTTTGTGCATCCCCAGCCGCTTGCACATGGTGGCAAACACCGTTGACAAAAAATTGCGCCCCTGATCACTGTGAATAACCTCTGGAGCGCCAAACCTTGTGAACATCCCCTCAACCAGGGCGTCAACAACTGTCTCTGCCTCCTGGTCAGGGAGGGCATAGGCCTCAGGCCATTTTGTGAAATAGTCCATTGCTACTAGTATATAGCGGTTCCCCTTGTCTGAGCGAGGAAAGGGCCCCATAATGTCTACAGCCACTCTCTCCATCGGTGCCCCCACTGCCTGCTGTTGTAGCTGAGCGTGAGACTGGTCTAGGGGGCCCTTGTGTGCGGCGCATGCATCGCAGCGGCGACAAAAGTCCTCCACGTCTCTTTTGATCTGCCCCCAATAAAACCCCTGTCAGAGGCGTCTGAGCTTTTTAGAGACCCCAAAATGCCCCGCCCCCACAGTCCCATGAGCGGTTTTGAGCACTGCCTCCCTAAGTGCCCTGGGAACAACAACCTGCCACCTCTCCTCTCCGGTGGCCGGCTCCTTCCACGCCCTCTGTAGCACGCTATCTCTGACACACAGTGCATCGAACTTGGCCCACAGTCCCTTGATTGCCGGTGGGCGGCCAGTCACCTCCTCCCAGGGTGGTCGACTCCCCGACTCCACCCACTGCAGTACAGGCTCCAGGTCCACATCCTGAGCCTGCTGGGTCCTCCATTCCGCCACATCTACCACCTCCAGCGCCTGGGAGGTCGGACAGCCCCAGTGCGAGTTGCAGCTCTCCTCCTCACACAGTTCTCTTTCACGTGCCTCCCTCCGCTCGCAATGGCGGCAACCGCCAGATGCACAGGGCCGGCGAGACAGGGCGTCCGCGTTAGTGTGGCGGGCCCCGGCTCTGTGCATGACTGTGAAGGAGTACGACTGGAGTTCTTCCAACCAGCGGGCGATCTGTCCCTCCGGCTCCCTGAAGGACATCAACCACTGGAGGGCGGCGTGGTCAGTTCTAACGGTGAAGGGCCGGCCGCACAGGTAGTACTTAAAATGTCTTATCGCCATTACGACAGCGAGCAACTCTCGCCGCGTGACGCAATAGCGCTGCTCAGCTTTGTTAAAGGACTTGCTTAAATACGCCACCACCCTCTCTCCTTCCGGCCCTACCTGAGCAAAGACAGCGCCCATGCCAACATTGCTGGCATCTGCGTCGACCACAAATGGTAGGATGAGGACGGGTGCGGCCAGGATAGGGGCTGTTATCAGCGCCTCTTGTAGAGAGGTGAAGGCCTGTTGACAGTCCTCTGTCCATGAAAAGTCAGTATCTTTCTGCAGAAGGTGATACAGAGGGGCGGCTGTGCAGGAGAAACCACGCACAAACTTCCTGTAGTAAGAAGCAAGGCCCAGGAAGCTCCTCAGCTGCGCCTGGTCGGCAGGTGCCAGTCTTTCACTGCCTGTATCTTTTCCTCAACAGTCCCAACGCCCTCACCGCCAACCTTGTGTCCTAGAAATATCACCTCCCTCCTCAAAAAGTGACACTTGTCTGGGTGTAACTTGATGCCTGCCGCCATCACCCTCTGGTGATCCGCAGTGCTCCAAGCGCTGCCTGGAACGAGTTTACATGGGCCAGGATATCATCCAGGTACACAAAGCATTCCCGCCTAGGAATGTCGGCTAGCACCCTGTCCATCAGGCGCTCGAACGTGGCAGGGGCGTTGCACAGACCAAAGCTGAGGACACGGAACTGCCACAGACCCCCACCCGCATAGAAGGCCGTTTTCGGTCTAGCCTCCGGGGAGAGGGGCACCTGCCAGTACCCACTCCGCAGGTCCAGTGAAGAGAACCATGCCGAACCCGTCACCAGGTCCAAAGACTCATCAATCCGAGGGAGGGGGTAGGAGTCTTTCTTGGTCACGCTGTTGAGGGGCCTGTAGTCCACGCAGAACCTCCATCTGGAGCTGCTCTTTTTGGGGACCATGACCACTGGGAGCCCACGGGCTCTCTGACGGTTCGACAATCCCAGCCTTCTGCATTTCCTCCAGCACCCTGTCTGCAGCCTCTTGTCAGACCTGGGGAAGACGCCGGGGACGCATTTTGATAGGTTGCGCGTCACCAGTGTCTATCTCGTGCTGAACCAGGTGCGTCAGGCCCACTTCCTCCCCATTGAGGGCAAACAGGTCCTTGAACTCCATCAGTACTTGCCACAGCTGCATATGCTGCTGGTCGGTTAGCCCCTCACTGTTCCGTCTCCAGATCTCCCTCACCACGGACAGCCGGTCTGTTATTCCCTCTGTGGCCGGGGAGATGAGATGGTTGCTCTCCTCCCTCGTAGGGATTTGAAAGGGGCTTGGGGTTGGAGCGGTGGTGGGATGCAGGTGGGCCCGTATCCACTAGTGCCGTGAAGGCAACCCCCTCCACTGTGATAGGGACATGGCAGAAGCCCACAGCACAGGTCCAACCCACCGCAACCACTGGACCCATGGGCTTCTGGGGGGAGTGAAGCCCTGTTCCCCCGGCTGTGCTGTTGGGCTCCTCCGCTGGGGGTCGATGCTGATCGGGTAACTATGTCAGGGGTCCGTATCTTCCCGTTTATACAGACCCCCGGTCGTTTCCCTGGGCTCCGGAAAATGTGGGGCACTGACGGCGTAGATGGCCAGGTTGGCCACACCCCCAGCAGACCATGGCGCGGCGCCGAGGTGGTGTAGGCAGGCAATTGCGAGTGGGCTGGAGGGTGGCAGCACGGATCAGTTCCATCAGGTCCGTGACCCACGCTGGCTTTATTTCCGCAGCATTCTCCTCAACAGCAGTTTTCGACACTGCAACACCATCAATCAACCGGCAGTCTGGCAGCACCGCTCCCACAACCTCCCTCTCCAGGGCCAGTTCCAGCGCATCCTGTACGGTCTGGGGGCGTGCCAGTTGTGTCTGCACACGTAGCTCCCTGGGCAAGAGCGCTCGAATGAACTGGTCTCTGGCCAGCTCACTCTGGACCGGCGGCGGCATGTGGGCGTAGGCCCGCCTAGCGACGCATTCAATGTCATTAGCCAGCGTGCGAAGTGACTCACCCGTTGCCTACGCCTATTGCACAATTCCGACCTAAGCACGCCTGGTTGCGAACACTGTCCAAAACGTCTCTGCAGGGCTCCGGTCAAAGCCTCATAGTCCTGTCTCTCTTCAGGGCTAAGTACGAGGAGGCATGACAGCGCACCCTCCGTAAGGTATAATGCCAGCTGCAGGGCTTTAACCTCCCTTGACCAGCCCATAGCCTGTGCTAATAATTCAAATTGTGCTTGAAATGCTTCCCAGTTCGATTTACCAGAGTATTTCGGAGTCTTCACGTTGAAAGCAGCGTGGCGTGCGCCGGCGTCTCTGTCACCGCTCGTCTCCTCCCACCGCGATGATGTCGCGGCGTCTCCACGACGTGTTTCACCGGGGCCGAACCCCGCTTCAGCAGCTAGCCTCCTCGTGGACTCACTCACGTTGTATCTCCGCTCCATCACCCGGCGGAATTCTCGTGCGTGGTCCCGCGGTAATCCGTATGCCCCCAGGGACTCATCGTCAGGATCCTCCTTCTTTATCTCTGGCTTTGCACCGGACGCCATCACTATCGTTTGCTCAAGCAGTTAGCCTCATGCGCTAATGCTAGGCGACGGGCAGTGAGTGTGGCAAAGTCACGTCCTTCGTTTTGTCCAGTTGTCGTTTTACTTCTGACACCAAATGTAGCAACCCTGTTTCTATGCGTCCAAGCACCACACAGGTTGTTTTGATGAACTCCCTTTTATTAATGGCAGACACACGTTATCGAACGCTATTACAAAAACGAACATGAACTTCTCTAAACCTCTAACCGTATATCTCCCTCCCCAAGGCCCGCCCCCTTCTCCTGAGCACCCAATCACAACATTAGCACAATGTACACAAGCAACGCAACTTAGAACCGTCCCAGTCGCAAAAGTGATACACAATGGTTGTCACATTGACAATGGTTACTCAAGCTCACCCTCCTATCCAGTCATATTTATTTACATGAATCCAAATTAGTATGATTATATGAAAATAATTATCGGTTATGTTGATTGTTTGTATTCGTGAACGGCCAAATGGTGCCTTGCTTTAAGTGGTTCTGCCGCAAGGAATTGTGGGACGGCATTATTTCTTTTTCATTCGTAAAGGATTGTCGAGTTTAGGCCTACCCTATGCTAAAGGAGATAAGAAACAAAGCATAAAAGCACCTTTTCATTAGCCTAGAGACCATCCTGATCATGTGACTTCACATTCTGTTTCGCTGCACAGACCTTTTGTCGCCTACATCGATTTCAGTGGGAGGGAGAACTTGCCTTGACCGACCGAATACAATCAGCGTATCATAACAAAACATGTGACGCCATCACGGTGCGCAGTTCAGTGGATACACGGGATAAAGAAAAACAGCAAAAACGTATTTTTCACTGAGAAACTACGCTAGTTCATACTCTTCTTCTTGTTAATTAGTTGTTATTGAGTATATTTCTGCAATAACTGCAATTATGGGTGTTTACTCCCAACATTTGAATAAGAAATTCAAATGTTTATCATGCAATGACCTATAGCCAATCATCGGCCTTCAAATGTACACTATATTGCCAAAAGTATTGGGACACCCCTCCGAATCATTGAATTCAGGTGTTCCAAACACTTCCATGGCCACAGGTATATAAAATCAAGCACCTAGGCATGCAGACTGTTTCTACAAACATTTGTGAAAGAATGGGTCGCTCTCAGGAGCTCAGTGAATTCAAGCTCTGTACCGTGGATAGGTTGCCACCTGTGCAATAAGTCCATTCATGAAATGTCCTCACTACTAAATATTCCACAGTCAACTGTTAGTGGTATTATAACAAAGTGGAAGCAATTGGGAACAATAGAAACTCAGCCACGAAGTGGTAGGCCACGGAAAATCACAGAGCGGGGTCAACGCATGCTGAGGCGCACAGTGTGCAGAAGTCGCCAACTTTCCGAAGAGTCAATAGCTACAGACCTCCAAACTTCGTGTGGCCTTCAGATTAGCTCAAGAACAGTGCGTAGAGAGCTTCATGGAATGGGTTTCCATGGCCTAGCAGCTGCATCCAAGCCTTACGTCACCAAGTGCAATGCAAAGCGTTGGATGCAGTGGTGTAAAGCACACTGCCACTGGACACTAGAGCAGTGGAGACGTGTTCTCTGGAGTGACGAATCACGCTTCTCTGTCTGGCAATCCGATGGACGAGTCTGGGTTTGGCGGTTGCCAGGAGAACGGTACTTGTCTGACTGCATTGTGCCAAGTGTAAAGTTTGGTGGAGAGGGGATTATGTTGTGGGGTTGTTTTTCAGGGGTTGGGCTTGGTCCCTTTGTTCCAGTGAAAGGAACTGTTAATGCTTCAGCATACCAATACATTTTAGACAATTTCATGCTCCCAACTTTGTGGGAACAGTTTGGGGATGGCCCCTTCCTGTTCCAACATGACTGCGCACCAGTGCACAAAGCAAGGTCCATAAAGACATGGATGAGTGAGTTTAGTGTGGAGGAACTTGACTGGCCTGCACAGAGTCCTGCCCTCAACCCGATAGAACACCTTTCGGATGAAATAGAGCGGAGACTGCAAGCCAGGCCTTCTCCTCCAACATCCGTGCCTGACCTCACAAATGCGCTTCAAGAAGAATGGTCAAACATTCCCATAAACACACTCCTAAACCTTGTGGGAAGCCTTCCCAGAAGAGTTGAAGCTGTTATAGCTGCAACGGATGGGCAGACTCCATATTAAACCCTACAGATTAAGAATGGGATGTCATTAACCTTCATGTGCATGTAAAGGCAGGCGTCCCAAAACTTTTGGCAATATAGTGTATTTGTGTCAAATGCCTTGAGTGTTCGTTATTGAGCGGACACAGCCAAAAATGCATCTCAAGCACATTATTCAGTGAAAAAAGAATCCTAAAACAGGATCTGCCGTTGTCTCTTTATTTTTTAAGATGGAATGTAAAAAAATAAAGAACCAACAAAATCATTTAAAATAAAATGTACGTAGGCCTACAGGATTACGACTGCCAGCGCCACTGTAACATTGTACATTTACAAAAAAAAATGAAATCTATGGGAAACACTATCGATTGCGGATGGCGTCGTTCTCTCGGACAGATACAAATATGTATAAAAAAAATTACTTACCGAAGTAAAGTATGTGAAACACTGCATTAGCTTGGTGGCTGGTATGAGCCACTTGTCAAAGTAGCACATTGAGTAAGCTAGATCGATATTGAAATATCAAGTCAATAAATTACATCTCTCCTGGATTACTATTTTTTTTGTGTTTCACCGGAAGTTAAGGGGTATATGTATGAAATCAGATCTGTGTCAATAAAATAAAACAAAACTTCTTAAATAATCAAACTAAATGAAGGATTTGAGAGAAAATAAAACCCTATTGAGCCAAAATAAATAATCATCTCAAAAGTCAAACTTATCAATTGTAAACCAATTATTTGCGTAATCATGTTAACTTGCTCTTTCACATTTTTGACATGTCCATTCTTTTACAGTCCCCTTTGTAAAAGTCCCCCTTTTACAGTGAGTTCTTTCTCAGTGGTGAGACTTTTGCCCTCACTGTCGTTTTTGCGTATACGCTGCCAGCTCCCTTATTTGTGCTGCCTCACTTTTTGATGGCAGTTCTAACACAAACCTTTGGCTTTGGCAGGTTTTTTTCAGAGGTGGGTCCCTATTGGCTAATGAGTTTTTGAGTGATAGCTCAGTGCCCTGGACGTTGTTCAGTGCAGCAAGCAAGTTATGGTTTTGGCGGACACGGACAGCCTAAACAGCAATACTGGGAGGAATCCAGTAATGTTAGCTAATGAGTAGTGAATGCCTATTGCCGCTGTTTAGGTGGTCCGTGTCCGCCAAAACAAAACTTGTGCTTGCTGAACTGAACAACGTTGTGGCACTGAGCAGTTACTCAAAAGCTCTTTATGGGGATGCACCCCTGAAAAAACCCGCCCAAGTGAGAGGTTTGTGTCAGAACTGCAAACAAAAAGTCAGGCAGCGCAAACGAGAGAGCTGGCAGCGTATACGCAAAGCTGACAGTGAGGGCAAAAGTATAATCAGTGAGAAAGAAGCAGAGGGGATTGCAAAGAAAAGGAAATATTATGAAAAATGTAAAAGACCATGTTTCTAAGATTAACCAAATAATTTGTTTGCAAGTCATACATTTATACAATTATTATTTTGTTTGATATTTAAGAAGTTTTGATTGATTATATTGACACAAATCTGATTCCAAACATATGACGCCATTGACATGCAACTCACCAAATGTAACGGACTGTTACTGTGAATAAAACTAGTAGTGGATTTTAAACTGATTTCTCTGGGTCTGAACATTGTTGAAAACATTTGGGATAATGTTAGTACATAACTCAACAAAATATATAACATAGTTCTTGTAGTTTTTAGATATTTTAATGCGGAAATGTGACGTTTAAGTCACACACACATTTTAAATATGCTAAACCTACCATACCGACTGTACATCATACAAATAACATGGAGGGTCAGTACATCTATGAATGAATGAACACTCTGTTGATGACGCTGCAGTTTACTTCATACTGGTTACTCGTAACTAATGGTTTGTGTTGTTGTATGCTGTGCAGAGTGACGGCTGGACAGACTGCTGGCAGGTACACCTTCCTATGATTCTAGGTGTTGTAGTTTTATGTTTGTGCTGTTTGGGGTTCGTCGGGGGATGTGCACAGACTCAGAGCATGAGAGATTTGAACTTGCGGTGTGTAATGTGATCACGATGTGTACCTATTGAGAACTTGCGATATGAGCAAATGCGCATCAGTGTTTTTTTAACTAAACTATATTTCCCATGGGCTCCTCTGCCTTCATTTGTGAAGAGCTAATTCGACTTTCTGCTGGGATTTGTTTTTCAAAGGATAAATATAAATATGTATTGGTGGTGATGTAATTGTGTTACAATTTACAACTGCTCTTTCTGATATTCTACATTAGTTTCACTCTATTTGCTTTGGCTTTTGTTTTACTATAGGTATTTTCTCTTGACCTGGTTTCTGTTTAATAATCTGTTTAATCTGTTTAATAAAAGAAAAGAAGGGAAGATCAGTGACTGTGCACATTCCTTAGATTCCTGTTTTGGAATTGTGTTCTTGCTGGATTTGTATCCTCTTTTGACTATGACAAAGAAAAGGATGGCTGGTTTAAAGAGCAGCTACAACGTCACCATGGATGTTTTAGAATAACTAAACACATTAATTACCGTATTTACTAAACAACAACCAAGTTTCAGCAAATTACACAATTACAATTACATTAACATTCAATTGAATAATAAAGCATTGTATAAAATCTAAATCATATTTTCATTTCTTTGGTAGTCTTTATGTTGTGCTTTTCTATTCTTGATAAAATTCTCCTTATTGTGTGCATCAGTGTACCTCTGGTCATGTTGAAATCATACGCCAACCCATCCCAAATTTTATAAATGCATTTCCAGTGATGTGACACCATTTCTTTTGATAAATAATGTTTGTATGTGTTTTTGTCTTTCAGCTAGAGCAACGGCAGATAACTGAAGCCCAATGGCTTATGGTGTGTCAGGAGTGATCAGCCCGTGCACGTGTGAGGCTTGTGCACATGAGAGTGCAAATGTCAGACGGAGGAACTAATCATTAGTTAATCATGATTACTGTTATAATTACTATTATTGACACAATTATTTCTAAATAGAGACCAAGATCAAGTATTCTTAGTAAAAATAAGTAATGTTTAACTTTAAAGGTGCCGTAGGTACGTTTTAAGAGCATCCATTATTAGTAAGCCAAATGCTCTGTGAAATATCTGTCCGGGTTGACTGTGAGCCTGCCTCCGGACACTCGTTTAATTTCTGACCAATCCGGACATCTGTCACCTCATTGGCTTTGGGAAGTCATCTTGCCTGTCAAACACATTCATGCACACAGCATAATCATAGCGCCACTGATTGACTGTGTGCCTACCTCTATACGAGAACATTTTCGATTTTACCACAGGTGCGTGAATGCAAAATCTTTCAATGAGGGAGAAACATGAGGGACAGAAGGGACATTTTTTGGGTTGCTTATTCTTCTTCCCCTCCTCTGCTCTCTCTAAAGCGCTCAAATCTTACCTATTTGTATCTTTAAGTTGAACATTTTCAGTTACATTGTTCTAATTTTGCACTCATGTGACAATGATAATGCCTTATGACGCGAGTGAATAGCTTTACACCACATCACTGTTTTACAATCTATAATTGTATTAGTCAATAACAAACTGAAATATAATGGTTATTTTTCTGATAAAATGATTAATGTATGTGGACAAATAATATATATGTCAATGTTTAAGTCTGTAAGCCTGTGTTTTAGGCACATCACTGCCAAGCCATAATGTCAATGTGCTATTACTGAATGCTTTGCTCGTAATGCAGAAACACGCTATATTAAAAAATGAAAGTCAAAGGTTTATAATGGGAAAGGTTGTTTCATTAAAAAATATGGTTTTATTCTAAGATAATTGTGTACATTTTGTTTGTCTGCAGTAATGAATGGTTGTCCTGGCACATGCTGTAATCAATCTAGAAAACGTTAAATACTTTTTCATTATTTCAGGTGAAGTTATTGCCACAGGACACATTATTGATTGATTAATTCTACAATATTGGATACACAAGTCAAATTGTATCTTATGGTGGCTGTTAAAACATTCATTTCTTACAGTATGCATTCATTCTTTCCTCCTATCTATCCATCCTCAGAAGAGAATGCGTTAGCCGTTTACTTATTTTAGATTATGTTTAATACAAGCCCGTCTCTGCTCTCTGAAGCTAGTGTATTGTGCTTCATTTGCTTTAAATACATATTCAGACAAGCAGAATATGATGGGACTGTTCTGGATAAATGCTAAATGAGATCATGCTGCGAGGATCTACATTTAAGTTCTTTGCTGATTGTATTGAATTTGAACTTCCATCAGTGGTGTCCATCTGGGTTAGTCTACCACTCAAGCAAGTTCACACTACGTGTGGCATAAGTGTAGCACAAATGAGGTCAGGGGATTTTCCAATATGTTTGTAGACCTGATTAGATATTGGCTGACTTGTCACAGGTAACTCCAAAGATGCACTTAAAACGAAATCAAATTGTGTGTTCGCACAGCCAAGATGGCAGGTGTGCAAGCAAATCGAAGCGCCATGCACAAAGGGCTTCGATTGCCACAGTATGTGCATGTTACTCACCCGAACTAGCCAAACACTTTGCACACGGCCCCCAAAACACTGCTGACGGCAATTAGTAAAAAATACCACTGGAATGATGGCATCTAACCACGACTCGCGTCATTAAACAAAGAGCCCACACATCGCTGTGACTATATTGTACTCTCAGTTCGACAGCACACACAAACACGGCAATATTGATTTAGTTTTAAGTCAGGGCCTTAAACGTTGTTAGAGTGCTTCCCCACCCCATTGCTCTGTTTGTGGTTTCGGGCCTTTTAGCCAGCACCATGACAAACGTAATGTACAGCAGTAGCACATGGACAACACAGCACACGTCTAAACCGAATAACGCTATGCTAAACACACCGTTATCTGATCATCACGGCAAATGGCTGGTACCTCAATTTATTGACTTCTCTCCAGTTTCTATACATATACAAGCGTATCACTCATGCTTAGTGCCGATTATACACGCCACCGATTACAAAAGAAAATACTTGAAATGATCTAAAACTTGGCAGTTCACTTCTGACATGGGAACACACTAGCTGACCAGTGACGAAGACTGGGCCAACATCAGATTCATTCATTTTCTCAGTGTGTTTTACAGGCTTTTGGCTTTGAAACGAGTAACCAATCAAAGAAGATACTACTCATTAAGAAACCAACAAAACAAAAAAAACGATGTACAAAAGTCTCCCGGGCCAGAGAGCCCAGTCCTATGTGGACTTGACAAAGGCCATTTTGTAGCTCTGCTTTTTGTCGTCGTCGTTGTCGTCCTCCTCTTGGGGGGATTGTGGCGGATATGAGGTGGGGCCCTCTGGCTCAGGGAGCACATACTTCTCCTGTGGCTCCGTTGACTCCTCTATGGCGCAACCTGCAGGGGTCCTGGGCTCGTCTGCTTTGGTCTGGATCTCTGCTGCTTCGGATGGGAACAACTCCGCCTACCGGGTGACAGGTGAGAGATGAAGGGATCTCAAATAAAACATCCACTGGTGTTCTGATGAGTGCAGGTGTTAAGCCATTAGTAACTATGGATCTACCGATAGATCTTAATTCATAAGTAACATTATCTGCATATGCATTTGGATTGATAGGTACTTTATTCATCCCAGAGGGGAAATGAAGGCGTTGTTTTAAAATCCTACATTACAATTCTAGCCTTACATAAAACTCCTGAGCATTTTAAACTGCACTAAGATTAATAATCATAGATATCGTGCCAACATCACAACCATGCCAACCAACCCTGATGAAAACAGAAATACTGTTTTACTGCCCTGCCACAGAAGCAAGACATTAGAAGTTTAAAACCTTATTTATAGTATGCGAACTGAACAAGTCCGCTCAAAGCCAGAAACTAAAATACATATTTTTTTGGCCATCACACATCCAAAAGCAGAGTATGCGAACTGCCCATCTACAGGAATGTTACGGTGAAACGGCGACTATAAATGCCATGGTCATGCATGGAGTGACCATCTCTGCTTTAGTCACTAGGAGGAGCAAAGATATAAGTTGGCTTTTATCAGCATGTTTTATAAATCCAACAAACCAAACAGCATCATACTAGGAATACAGTATCCCGTGGTTCCTTCACCATCTCCTGGACCTTTCCACAACATTTTTTATTTAATGTCTGTCAAACGAAATTGGTGTCACCCTTTAATATGCAGACTTACATTATCTAATTCAGACTACTCTAAACATGGTTATACGTTTAATAAAAGGAGTTCTAATTTTCAACTCTAAGCCTATTAGATAAATATCAAATATACTTAGAAATATAATATAGTTACATAAATAATATTTGCGGAAATAACATGTTAAAAACAAACTATAGTATTTTATCCATGCAGAGAATATTGGAATATGACCAAAGATCTAAATGCATGTCGATGGTCAATGTTTTACTCAAGGCGAGCATCTCCGTGGGGTGGGGACTCGCCTCGCTGAAGCCCAGCCCACAGTGTCTCCGGTTGCGGCCAGACAGCTTGCCATCCATGCCCTGCTGGTACTGCACCTCCAACTCACCACTGATCTTCTTGTCCTCCTTCCCTGCAGAGAGGACACCAGTCAGCCAGATTTATTGTCGAGAATGCACCAACTTGTTTGTATAAAGAGTAACCGGATGCTAGAACCAAACCACATGCACAACTCAACACTGACATTAGATTGTATGGCAAGCGATACCACCTTGGCACAATACCAGCCAATCAGAAAGACCAATTACATTAACCAGTGCCAACTTCAGACACTAGACTTCCTGAGATTGGACTTAAAGGTAAACCAATTTCACGTTGTCCTTAAGGAAAGAGGTCGACTTATTAAGGCAGATATGTTACTATCATTGAGTTCGTAATTTAGCAGACACATTTATCCGAAGCCACTTGCTGTGGATTTTAATACATGTCAGATGTATTTGAGCTCTTGAACACAATGTAATCGCCACCTATGCATGTCTTTAATGAGCAGGGAGGGGTAAGGGTATCTTGCTCAAGGACACCTACAGGTAAGATTATGGACATTTGGGATCCAACCCAGAAACTTTCGGCTGGAAGTAGTCCAACATTCTTACCACTACGCTATCCTTCCCCCCGTATAGAAAACAAGTGTAGTAAAGAGTCAAGTGGCTTTGAGGAGCTCACCACTGCGGAAGTGAGACGTGGACTTGTGGTCTCCAATGACGAGGCGTCCGGTGTGCTCTTTCTAGCAGGACACAGACGGCTCAACTTTAGGACATTTTACAGCAGTGTTTTTCAACCTGTGGTACACATACCTTGCAGGTGGAACATGGGGTTTTATTTTTGAAAGACACATTTATAATAATAGTAAAGATATAGATAATTGAAAATATATAATTATAAATATTGTTCCATCGTTAAGGTTTTCCATTGATGTTTTCTGTTTGCTAAATAAACACACTGGGACCACAAGCATCTTAGTTTTTCTTTCCACTGTTTCCTACTGGCCATGGCCTTCTTGCTGTAGATAATGTGTATAAACGCGGACCTGGCACTCTTTGCTTAGCCATTGCATGTGTATTTCTAATTTGTTAACTGTTCGCATATCAGGTGGTCCGCAAACATTTTCGTTTACAATTTTGCTGTACACCTACAGTCAAAAGTTTGGGAACCACTGTTAAATAGAATACGGTTGTTGTAGAAGATGTTTGTAACACAGAGGCCAACGCACCTTGCCCGCACCCATCAACCGCAGAAACTTCTGCTTCCTTTCATCGCTCCCCAAATCCACTGCCCCCCACTGGGTGGAACCATCCTGCGGAAACAAAGTTTTGGATAGAGACCTGTTGATCATCAATCAAGAAACATTTTGAATAAATAAAATGTCTTGCAAGTAGATTGCAGATAAGACTTGTTATTCAAGATGATGGTACAATG
This sequence comes from Lota lota, assembly GCA_026745465.1. Classification (NCBI taxonomy): domain Eukaryota; kingdom Metazoa; phylum Chordata; class Actinopteri; order Gadiformes; family Lotidae; genus Lota; species Lota lota. The sequence continues at coordinate 1,857,981 of JACYXH010000477.1, read as the reverse complement.
ACAGGACAGTTGCACTGAAACTTGGCAATTCTTGATGCCATGTATCGAAGCCTATATACTATATTTAACATATACATTTTAACTAAATTAAATGGATCATATTGTAATAATTGTATACATTTTAAAAACCTCTGGATTGCAGCTTTAACAAATATTGGGCTCGTTCCTATTGGGATGTTTAAATTATTTACTTGAAATGTGCACTCCTATAAGTAAAAGGTTTAACCAGACAACGATCATTTATTGTAATACTTTGACTAAAAGTCAAGTTGTACAGACTGCACTACAGACAACACACACATATGTGGCTCCAACCCTAAACAGATGAGATAGTACAACAGCCTGACGTTACTGCTGCAATCCACGGTAAAGGTCTCCTTTCACTGTGAGCAAGAGTTTAGCGTTACTAACGACGAATCACATAGAAACATAACGTTCAACCCACATTGCTTGGAGAGACAGGCCGCTTTGTACCATGTCGGCCCTCTGGAGAACTCATTATATAGGAACAATTTCTTATACTATGACTATAGACTATGACAATCTCATGCCAAAACAACACGACTAGCTGAATTTAACAGCCACCTACACCGTCACTTCCGATTCCGTCTCTGGTTCTTTAATTTGCAGCCGATGCTGCCCTCTATTGGTAGTACATCATATGACCGCATATTTTAGGTGACGTCATACATGCCAATTAGAAATTAGTTATCAATGAAGTCTAGGCATTCATAGAGGTATTATATAGAAACGTCCCCTATAATAGATAACTGATTTCTCTGAAATAAGAAAATAAACTATGAATACTTATTAAACAATTATAGTAAAAACATAAAATGTGAATCAATTTGCCACGAAAAAGCATATGCTCACTCGTGTGTGTGTGTATATATATATATATATATATGTGTGTGTGCGTGTGCGTGTGTGCGTGTGCGTGTGCGTGTGTGTGTGTGTGTGTGTGTGTGTGTGTGTGTGTGTGTGTGTGTGTGTGTGTGTGTGTGTGTGTGTGTGTTCTTTGTTCTACGCTTTTGTAGCCTTATTGGCATCGGCAACGATCGGTAAAAGTCTGAGTTTAAAACACCCAAAAGATGGCGTAAGAGTAAGCGTAATGAAGGGACTTGGCGCGCTCAGAAAGGATACAGTGGTGATAAGTGGGCCTACCGATTTCCGTTGATCTGAAGTTGAATTAAAAGTTGTTTCCAACAACAATTAAACAACAAAATATGAATTGTTTACGTTGTGTTTTTATGTATTAGATGTATTTATTGAAACAATGCACACATAGGGCCAAAGTCATTCAATTCCATTCGGCATTGAACTGCAGGTCTAGTTACATTTATGAATTTGCAATAAAGAAAGGTAAGCCTAAGGGTAGTGGGAATTGTTTATTTATTGTACATGCTTTCCGACTTGAATTATAGGCGTATTCTATCTACGCCCTGTTTTATGAAAACACAACGGTTATAGCTTAGACTTATTTATTTATTGGAGTCATACGAATCGGCCTAAAGACAACAAAGAAAATTCATTGTACGGTTAGTTTATTTCACGAATGGTAGGCTACATTCTGCGATAAACGATTTGGCCTTACCGTTTTCCTCTAGTACAACTCCTATACGCCACCGACGCCTTTCTGCTTTCTACTTTAAAATAGACCATTCGACAGAGAAAAAAGGCTTCAACCATAACAAGTTATTTATTTATTTTTTCCCAACACACAATTATTCACTTAACTGCATTTAAAGTAGTTGCAATCCTAGCAGACGTATTTAAACGTGGTGAGACACAGTGCCAGAGAGCTACGTGTGTGACAGCGAGAGATAGTGGGAGAAAGGAGAATGAGTGATAGTGCTTGGTGTGCGTGCATTCATTCTGTCTCTCCTGACTTCATTCGGGGAGGGGTTATCCTGCCTCTGTCTCTTTGGCCCTTACTGCCCCGCACTTTGCCTTCACCTACACATAGTGTCGGACGGCAAATAACTCGCATGTGTATTAGCAGCCTAGATTCTCTTCCTGAAGTGTGTTATTGAAATTTGACAACGTCGCATCCAGCGCAAAGGGTTCTCCGCGTGCTTCCTCGCTGACAGAAGTTCCCAAAGTTCCTGTAGACGGCTCACGCTGAAGCGATGATGACTTTACGCGCGGGATTGGAAGACCTCTGAAGTGACTTCTTGTTGTCGACTGCAGATTGAGCACTGAAACCTGTCCTGTAATAGGCCTACACATCGGTGTCATTCTTAAACAGCGACGAGGGAGACGAATGAGCACAGCAGGTAAAAGTCGCTTGTCGTTGTCTCGATGCGAACTTGTTTTGTTTTTGTTTTTATTTTGAATGTGTGTGTGGGGGGATTTTTGTCTACGTACGTGTGCGTTAAAAGTTACATCAGCAACAAAATATGTCAACAGAGGTAATATCGACTGTCACACCATGCATCGCCGTTGGACGTGTTTACATCTCAACTGCGGCAAATCGTTGACTTTCAAAAACCATTGGCTTTTAATGTGTTTCCACCAACACGCAAACACGATTTGCGAGATTTGATGTTCTCCAAAACTTTGCCCAAGGTAGGCCTAGGCTAGAGACATGCTGTCACTTTCTCTATTTGTCAGCGGCGATTTAAAGAAAACATTTATGTTAACATTGCCAACGACTCCCCCTGGTCAGTTTGAATGGCTTAAGCTTATTGCTGACTTCTGCCACTTCTTAAGACATGCATTTGAAACAGTGATGTCGTAAACAGCTGAAGTTCAACTAGATGAGCCTACAAAAGCATTAGTGACATTGTATTGGGCGCAGTGTCCAAAAATAAACTGGAAAATCGCCTGTTTTAGAAAGCACCACTAGCCTATGGTTCACCATAGGGCAGGGTATGAGGGACGTAGCTTATTTGCCGAAGTTAACTTTCTTGGGCAAATTACCCTTGAAGTATGCGTGAGTCATACATTTAAATAGAGCCGATCATTAAGTAGACTCATAGGAGACTACAGGAGAAAATAAAACAGTAAGTAAAAAATATAATTTAAAAATGAATTCTTTTTTATCTGATTATATTCTCGTTTTGGTTAAACCTTTAAACGTGTCAATGTCGTTTCTTGAGGTTAGTCAAAGAGCACATCCCAACATTTGTAAAAGCGCAATTTGTTTATAGGCCCAATTGTTATTCTGCTTATATTATTAGCTACATTAACTCATCTAAAGCCTTGGTGCGTGGTGCGACAATGCCTATATAAGTAGGCCTACTTGAAACTAAACTATGAGGAAAGCCGAATACATTGATATCATTATGTCTGAATATAGAAGTATCACAATGTTTAATCAAGTCATCTAATCCACGAGTTATTTTGCAATAGCACATGCCGCTAAGAAGCATCCGTGTCTGGAGGCTCCGGGGGTCGGGGTGAGGATTCTTCATCTAGTGATGATGTTAGTAATAATGTGGAAGGCCAGGGTACCGGAGGACAACACGCACACACTCACCGTGGCATCTCTGGTGAAGCCTGATAGTTATTCAACTCAGGGTGTTGTCTTAACTTACACACACACTACTCTGAGATAAGGTTTACGCACAGCGCTGAGTGCTTGCTGATAAAGCGCGGCTGGAGAAAACATCCGCACGCACGGATGACATGTGGTTACACGAACACACGTGCCAGCGTGTGAAATGTAAAAACCACGAAAGGGAAGCAAAAACAATACTTATGAAACTGATTTCTGCGTAGCTCACGTAGGCATGGGCCTACTTGTCAATCATTCATCATAATAACTTTTTTGGAATTGTCTATTAAATACAGCGTCACGTGTGTTATATATTTAACTTATTTAATATCGCCCCTTATAGGCCTAGTTTTTTATTTTTTTTACTAGCCTATAGCTCCAGTGGAATAGACCTTCTCAACAACTTGTTAAATTATTTGGGCATACATGGAACAATTTATAGAGCCTCCCCTAAACGAGAGTGGCTGGTTTGAAAAACAATCCGACGTCAGGACTCCGTCCTTGAGGAGGGGGCGGGTGAAGTTGATATGGCATGGCATTTTGTTTAGAGCAGGTGTTGGAGGGCTGAGGTTCCCTCATAAGGTAAAGTGGCATTAAGAGTGTCGTCCGTGTCCAAATGGCAGACTTATATATAGGCTGCTGCCAAATCAGCACATTGTCCCTGCAGCGTTCAGAAGGGAAAGGCTTCTTCTGCCTGCAGTCGCTCGCAGGGGACCGGATTCTTGATCCAAGTTAACAAGTTTTACATTTACAAATGCAGTCCACAGAAAAACGTTTGCAATTTTATTTTGAACTGTTCTATTGTATTTCTATCAAATAACAATGCGCAGTAATTAAGGGGTTCTTTAAATACAATGTTGGAAAATTGTTGTTTTGAAAGAAGGCCTGGTTTGAAATATAAATTTCCTCTTGATTTAAATTCCACAATTGTGTGTGTGTGTATGTGTGTGTGTGTGTGTGTGTGTGTGTGTGTGTGTATGTGTGTGTGTGAGAGAGAGAGCGCGCTCAGAGAGAGAGAGAGAGAGAGAGAGAGAAAGAGAGAGAGAGAGAGAGAGAGAGAGAGAGAGAGAGAGAGAGAGAGAGAGAGAGAGAGAGAGAGAGAGAGAGAGCGTGTGTGTTCGCGCGGGCTTGCGTCTGTGTTATGAACAATATAGATCTATATGCTTGGTAATATGCCGTCATCTGATAAAATGTGTTTGTTTTTCGTGTTTCATTATGGTATTTTATCAAGGCTACTCTTTTTCTGTAATGCTCATCAAATAATAAAGGGTTGACAATGGAGATATTTATAGATCTATAAATAACTATATATATAATATGTATATAAATATAAATTTATATATATATAGGCATATAGTCAAGAAACAGAAAAGTACATCTCATTTTAATTTACAGATTAATAAAATTATTAATTAATATAAATTAATTAAATTGGTATTCATTAGTGGTGTTGTGTATTGAAATGCTTAGCTAGTTGCATAAAAACATTATTTTGTAATTGCTAATAAATATATGTATATATATATACAAAAAAGTATATATAATTTCATTTAGAATTTATTATGTAGGCCTAATTGTAATTTTTTTTAAATGACTGTGAGTAAAAGGCTGTGAAAACAGGACAAGATTCAAATGAGAAAAAGAGAATTGGATGATATGTTGTAATGTTGTGGCCAGAGCTTTAACTAATGCATTGATAAATAACTCCTTGAGGGAACTCGAGTAACAAAATGAAAACACATTTAACCAACACTCTACTGCCTATTTAATCAAAAGCTTGTTGTTCGTTGTTACTGATTTGTTTAGTCCTATATATCAGCTAAATGTACACACATGTTTATCATTACTATTTTTTTCTTTTTGTGTCTGACAACACTCACCTGCATTATACAATTATTGCGACACCATTTGAACCTCGTAACCAACACCAGGAAGCCCTAATGATTTGTTGTCAGGGCACTTTGAAAAAGACAACAGCCTCTGAATTTTAACATGTGTTGTACAAACACAAATTAAACATTTAGCTCCAAGTATTTTCCCCCTGGTTCCTAAGTGCATATTAGCCGCTCTATACTTATCTCTGGCTTAACGACACGCCCAAATTGTAGTCTCTGTGCAGAAAAAGAAAGGTTGAGGCCCCAGAGAATAGGGACTTAAGGCACGCTGGCAGATGCCTGTCTGTTTCTCAACCGCAATGCAACTGGAAATCTGAATGTGTGTGTGTGTGTATATGTATCTGTGTGAGGGTGTCTTCTTGTGTGTGTGCACTACATGGACATCTATGTTTCTATCATTTGTTTCTAACTTTATGATGCATTGGAATGCAAACCAAAGACTTGGTTTGAGTGTGTTAATTGGACTGTTGTGATCAGGCGTAGTGTGATGCGTGGGTGTGTGCCGGATCTCCCTGGTTTTCTGTGTCTAATCATTGATTGTATACCTGACTCACTGCAAGGCTGTTAGACTGTGTGCCTATGTGTATGCATAATATAATTTCATACAACCAAACCCCCACCCCCCTTAACACACACACGCATGCACGTACGCACGCACACACACGCACGCACACACACACACACACACACACACACACACACACACACACACACACACACACACACACACACACACACATCCACATCCACATGTAACCTTGGGAAAAGCACATACCCATTTTGACGTTGGGGAGAATACAGGGAAGCATTCCAATTGGTCTGGTCTTCGGTGCCCCTCTCGCTCAATTGTCAGGAAAACCTTCTGTGGTCGCTCCATCCACACCTGCTCCCCTCCATTCATAACGATTATAAATACCAGCTTCTGTGCATTTTACACCACCCCATCACCATCACAAAAAGATGGTGACCCTCCATCCGCACAAGGCATCTCCCCAATAGCATGTGGTGCACTTATTCCAGGAGAGTCATTTAACCACACACACACACACACACACACACACACACACACACACACACACACACACACACACACACACACACACACACACACACACACACACACACACACACACATACACACACACACATTACCTGTTTGCCCTCACAACGTGTGAATGGAATGCTTGACACGCAAGTCACTGAATCCTCGGCACAGAAAAACTCAAGTTTGTTCTCCTCTGCCATTCCTTGTTTTCACATTAAAATCTCCTCCACTCTCTCTCTCTCTCCCTCTATCTCTTATTATCCTTCGATCACTCTATCTCTCTCTCTCTCTCTCTCTCTCTCCCTCAAACACACACGTGGGCACGCACACACACACACACACACACACACACACACACACACACATACATAAACAAACACACACGCACTCCCTAGTCACTCACTTCATCAACAATGACAATTATGTGAATGTGTGGTTTACGTGAGTCCCTTTGACAAATGGCAGATACATTTGCAGACATGTTGCCTTTCTTAGAAAGTAGAATCTCTCCATTTCAAAATAAAAATATTTTAACTGGCTGTCCAAACTGTGTCACAGTATGTTAATGTCGAAATGAATGACTTAAACTTGTGGTCATTTAGCAATTGTATTGGAATAGTTGCTGCTGGCAGCTTTGAATAGCAGTATTGTGCATACAATTATTTTACCATGAATCTGAAGCCAGTGAGGTGTCTCATCCCACACGCCCTTTAAAACACACTGTTCGTTCAAATTCTCACTCAACGGACCAAACTCGCATCCGAAATGCTTTAATGCCTATGTGTCCATTATGCTATCCTGTTTCAGTATTTATAACCATAGCTGTTCTTGGAACATACACATTCAGATAAACAGAGTTATGTAGATTTAACTCAAACATGCAGCATAACAAAATTAAGAAATCTGTATGCTAGCTCTCTGTTAGATATGAATAAGGAACAATAAGGCACCAGGCCAACTGTATATAAACATATGATTGTCTAAGGAACAGATACATATATCCTTATTCGTTAGGTTGTTAGTTCTGTGTGAAACCTTCCAGAGTCAACAGATTTGGATAATTTATCCAAATGTGATCATTCAGACAAAAATGATTATCATAGAAAAAAGAACAACAGGACAGTAAGTGTTTAAAGTCCTTGTCGGGGAAAATGCATGACTGTGCTGTGCCCATGTGAATTTTAGGGTTATCGAATGATGACGGAAATCATGTTCCTCCCCTGTTTCTATTTGGATACACAGCATTTTGGAAACAAAGTCAGATTTTGTAATGCTGCATGCAAAACAGATCAGAATCACATGTATTAATGCCGGCAGTTAACAGTTTGTTAACAGTCTGTTAGTTCCATCAAGCTCCCTTTATTGGTTTAAAAAAAATGCAATCACTGTAAAAAAAATAATATAATGGCTCCAATTGGTACTGCTCTGTTGGCCAGACGGACGGGACATACTGAGGCTTTTTCAGCCCAGAGTTCAGCCCAAAATGTAGACCGTGAAAATATACAGGCACCCTGGAAAGAGTGTCCTGACTGGCTTTTATTCCTCTTCTTACTCCTGGATGTAAATTGGTGGTGGTGGTGTGTGGCAGGTGAAAGGGCTTGACTGCTCCTGTGGCTTGTTGTATGTTTCAGTCAGTTAGCCAGCCAGCCAGCCAGTCAATCAGTCAGCCAATCAGTGTGCCAGCACCAGATCTTGTGCCAGAGGATAGTACAGAAGATGCAAAATCATACGCAAGCCACCAGTCATGTGTGGATCTTCTTTCGTCCTCTCCTCCTCCTCCTCCTCCTCCTCCTCCTCCTCCTCCTCCTCCTCCTCCTCCTCCTCCTCCTCCTCCTCCTCCTCCTCCTCCTCCTCCTCCTCCTCCTCATCTTCATAATCAACACTGGTCATTGGAAAAAGATCTGCCATGCTGGATTGTCTTGACTCCCCGATGTGCTGTCCAGAGACCACAGACATCTCAGCTTCCTCTCCCAAAAGTTCTCCATTCTTTCCGGGTCTAAGAACACAATGCAGACCGGGCTTTTGTTTCATCCAGACTGCCACTTATGGCTTTGTGTGGGCTGCTACGAGTCAATAGCATTGACATTAGACATGTGGAACAAAAGGCAACAACTTGCTGATGTTTGACTGCCTGTCATACATTGCCAACACACACACACACACACACACACACACACACACACACACACACACACACACACACACACACACACACACACACACACACAGGTTTTCATGGCCGTGTGAGTTTTGTGGGGTCCTTGTCTGGGAGCTACATTCAGAGAGTTGGTACAGATGGAGGCTTTATGGTTCCTTATGAAGGACACGTGCCATTCAACATCTGCTTATTGCCATTCAAAGATACCTTGGTTAAAAAAAGATTCAGCACCTCTACCAACACTACCCTACCCCCACACCTCCAGCACCTCCCCGCCCAAAAATAAATGTGTGCAAATAACAAAGTTGTCAAATGTTGAACATTCAACAAAAGCTGTTAGCTGAATCTTTTTGCACCACATGTCTCAACCTGGTTCATTCAATCTCAAGAATACTTTTATACTGGTACTGGTTTCGTACTGGGTCAGTGGCATATATAGTTTTCAATTCTGACAGGTTTTTACTATTTCCTGAGGGCCACCAAGCCAATTCGATATCTGTTCTTTCATTTCTTAAATATGATTGAAGTATTCAAATATTACATTTAGAGACGTAGAGAGAACCAGCTTTTCTATAGCTTGTCTCACATGAACTTGTCTCATAAGCATTTTATGGCCTGGGTTTTAGGTCGAGGATAGTTTATAGGGTCATAACCGAAAAAATGAATTGGTTTTGTTGTCTACGCTCCCTTTGATATTAATACAAAGATAGTAGATTGAGAAATGGAAGGCCAGTAGGTATTAAAAAGCTTGATGTACCACTCGCTGTTTGAAAGGGGTGCACGTCACGTGGTGCACAGGATGCTGTCACGTGGTGCCTGCCTGCGTTTTTCGTGTCTGTGTGTGTGTGTGTGTTCTTCCGATACATAATGCAGTTGTCACAAATGAATACTTATGAACATACTTCTATCACAGGGGTTCAGATGTTAAAGTGAACAGCAAGATAAGCTATCCTAACGTTGATAAAGCCAATTCGGATAAAAACGTTCTCCCTGTTGCCCGGCCTGTGTTCTGTGTGTTCTTTCTGCATATATTTTTGGTGTTTCCCTGGGACTTCCCTGGTGTGGCAGATCCCTCCGTCGGTGACTTGCAGCAGGCCTTTATGCTTGTTCCCCCCCCCCCCCCCCCCCCCCCCACGCTGCTGGCGGTGGTGGTGGTTTAGAGTAGCAGAGGCGAGGCAGCGGAGCTCCAGAACAGTGCTGTGGTCAAGAAGCCCAGAGGTTGTGATGGTGGTGGCAGTGGTGGGGAACAGGCTGAGGTGGGATGTGGATTGAGATGGAGATGGTGGAGGGTCTCCACCCTCCACCATTTCCCACGTCAGAAAGGGCAATTGGTCGGCGACCAGCTGTGGCTGCAGGGCGTCGCCATAAAGAAGCCTTTAATCGAACTGTTGTCATGGTGAGGTGGTGGTTTGGGGACCAAGCCAACTTAAGGAGAGAGAGTTATATATGCAGACAGAGAGAGAGAAAGAGAGAGAGAGAGAGAGAGAGAGAGAGAGAGAGAGAGAATAAGAGTGTGTGTCTCCTAGGAGTGTGTCGCCGAGGAGAGAAATTGAGACAAGAAAATAATAGAGTGTGATTCTTGTTGTTACTTTAAAAGCTCTATGTATAGAATAGCTTCATTTCCTTGAGGACATCTGGATCCATGGGTATGGAGAGGTACATGTCGACAGACATAGCGAGGTGGTAATATGGTGACGTAGTGGATACTTTTTAGGGCTGGGTTGGTATGGGTGGGTATGGGTGCTGGGGGATAGGGGGCACTGAGAACCAGAGGGGGGAGGTTGGATATCCAGCTGACCGTTAAGACTCATGTTTCCTCCAAGTAATCCTATACATTGCATGACGGGATGACAGATGTCTTTGGCACTGGTACGCTCATAGATAGTTACATAGATGCACGTAAACACACACATGCACACACGCACACGCATGCATACGCACGCACATGCATGCGCACGCACATGCTCACACAGCACAAACAGACCGGGAACAGTAGTCCAAGTTTGTGTGTGTGTGTGCGAGCCAGGGTGCTGCTTCTCCATCTGAAGGAAATTACAGGCTCTTCACAAAACCCACCTGTTGCGCTTCTGCATGGCTAATACTTACCTCATGTCAGCTCGCTATGTTTTAGCGATTGCGATTCTGGGATCTGACAACATTTGAGGACAGAAACGGCCAAACCAGGTCACGCCGTGCCCCCATCGCTTTCTCACAAAAAACGACAGTAGTAGTTTTTCTTGGCAGGCGGCTGATGTAACTGAATAAAGTGGGACCTTGCCACTGCTTCTCGCAGTGCATGGCTCCCCACCTAGGAGAGCTTGTTCTGGCTGAAGAAGAAAATCGCTGCCTGAGCAAGCTGGTTAGCCTCATTCTCAGGACCCCCCATTAACCACTCCCCCTCTCTAATATGCGAAATATACGTTGGCCAGCCTGTGATGTCACTTGTTATTTCTGGAGGCCTGCTGATGGAAAAATCTCATTTGCTTTTGTAAGCGCTGTCATGAAAAGAGGCTTATATCATAAAGACGCTATTGTGGCCGCTGCAAGTGCATGCGTATGTGTTTAAGTGTCTCTACATTTGGCACATACGTCCACTGTAAACTTCACATGTGTTTTTGCCTCATTATTCTGCAAGCTTCAACACACAATGTACACATGTACTGACAACTACATTGGCAGTTTGTACGCAAACAAAGCAAACAAAGGGATTTAAGTACCAGCCTTTTGTGGGAGAGGATTTATGAATGAGAGCAAGAATAGCTGCTGACATTCCAGATTACATGTACACTTAGCCCGGGTTTACTTTGATTTCTGGTGCTTTTTGCGGTTGTGTAACTCCTCCACTCGGTGGGAGGCGGGGGGGGGGGGGGGGGGGGGGGGGGGGAGTTATTAGTGGTGATAATATGCAGAAGTAGAGCTTGGGATATTAACCTTTTAAGGTGGTGTTTTGTGACTATATACTGTGTATATACTTTTTTAGAAAGTGCATGAATTACCACTACAACTAATGGTTCTGCTTGTTTGACGTCTGCTTCCAAAGCACATGGCTTTGATAAAAAAAGAAGCTCTATTAATTCCACTAACCACTTATTAATTAGCTATGTCGTTAGCATCAAGTGGAGCAGTTAAGCCTTCAGTCTGCCTGGTGGCCATCAGAAGCACTTTTTGGCAGGATGCACAATGTGTGTGCCTGTGGTCTGACCAAGCCTGAATCACAGAACCGCAAATTAAACACTTTCCATAATCTGTTGTGCTCCTTGATGAGTAAAGATAGGATTGAAATCAGATAGATGAATAGGTAAAGAGGTCCAGAACATAGTCAATTTCGTGCAATCGTCATGCAATTTCATGATGTGTTAAGATTAAGAACATAAAATAGAAGAATTCAGTTAAATAATTTCAGATCGTTTCAGTTTATTTTGTCGGCAGATTCTTACACAGAGCAGTTTTGTCGCTGACTAAATATTAGAAATTTGCAAACCTCTGGAAAAAACTCAAGCCAGAAAGCTAGACATTTAGCAGCTGTTTATGTGGGCACAAATAGTGCCATGAAATAGGGTTAACTGATATTATTATTATTTTGTCAGTTTTTGTATTATTGTTACTCACATAAAAAAACTTAAAGTATCTATATATATAAACAGCAATATATTAAGCACACACCCACATACACCCACACCTACCAAGACACACAAGCAGGCACACACATACACACACACACACACACACACACACACACACACACACATTTTCTTATTGAATTCTTATATAACCAGCTTCTTCATATCTCCCCCCCACTCTCGCTCACTACCCCCGCCCCCTCTCTCTCTCTCTCTCTCTCTCTCTCTCTCTCTCTCTCTCTCTCTCTCTCTCTCTCTCTCTCGCTCTCTCTCTCTCTCTCTCTCTCTCTCTCGCTCTCTCTCTCTCTCACACACACACACACTGTCTGTCTCTCTTCTCTCTCCGTGGGACAGACAGGCAGAGTCCTCTAAATCATTTCCCTCTTTTAGAGATTACATCCCCCAGCTTCATTCCTCCTCACCCCTCCTTCTCCCAAAGGAGTCATTTGCATTAATGCACACAGCAATTAATTACGGCCAATAGCAGCCCTGCAAATTAAAAGGAGCCCAGGTCGCCCCTGTAAATTACCCCTGACAAATGAAGCCTTGTGTATGCTGGGACATTTTTCTGCTACAGAGACTGTATTATTTAGTTCAGATGAAAGATTCAACACCAACCTCTCTCACTAAGATCTGTTGTTCTGTCCCTTTATTGGAAGAGTGCATCGATTTTAAAAACATTATTTAGTCTCTTATTTTGCTGGAGGTCACTTACATCAGCAGATGAGCACCAAGGGCTGTTTTTGGTGTAGAATGCCGACCACTTGAACTTGAATATGTTCTCTGATAGTGAATCTGTGAATTGCTTGATGTTTAGGGTCTCCACTCCACTTTTTCTCGTCCTGGGTTGCTTCTCATATTATTGATCTTTTCATTAAGAAGACACAAACATCTTTATTTTCTCTTCCGGCTCCTTCCCCTGACAAGGATCTCTTTTCTTCTCTGTCACGCAGTGCTGTGTTCAGGCATACCTCGCAAACTCCATAACAGAAGGTGAAGGAGATCCTATTCAGGTCTGCCTTTGACATACACCTCTTGTTTTTACAACCTTTGCGAGTTGCTGTGTTTGCACAGTGAAACAGGCTTTGTCTCGGCAAGGCGGGACAATGGCGGAGTGGCATAATGTAATCTGCGACTGTTAACGCCATGGCGAACAGAGGGGCGAGGTTTGGACTTATATGCCGGGGGTTGCCCCCCTCCCCCCCACCACCTAACCCGCACCACACACATACACACACAACTCCGCAGCCACCTCCACCCCCATCCTTTACTTAAGCAATACTTCATGTTAACAACTGACTTGGGGAGAGAATACACACAGCCACTTAATCCTCTGTAATGTTCCACCAGCCCTTTTGTGTGGAGAGCACAAAAAGGCTTTTGAGTCATGCAAACATCCCCTTACCCGGTCCCCACCCTGATGAAGGTGTTAGTATGTAGCGCTTCGCCCACCCACACTCACATGTGGCAGCACAGCCATGTTGGATAAAGGTGCAGCCTTTGGCGTGGAGAAATGTACTTTCTGTGTCAAACTCTAGAAAAAGTGAGGAACGCAGTGGACTTTGTTGTCCGAGAGTGTGCAACATATGAACACAGCACAACATAGGAAAGTGAAGCAGGATAGTGTAGTGGCTGGGGTGAATGGGTGACTCCCATTCAAAACATACTGAGTTATATCCCCAATGTCAGCAGTCTGTCTGTAGGAATCCTTTGTAGCACGATACCACAACCTGTACCTCATCCTTAAGTATACCTTATAAGTGAATAATTAGTCGGAATTCACTGTAAGTTTGCTCTGGAAAAAAGCATACCTGCTAAAATGACTAAATAGGGAAACAGTACATGAGAAGCCCAAGGATCTGTCCATCTGTCAATCAACATCTCCAAGAGGACAAGTGACCAGTGACAATAAATCCGACATGGTTCAGATAAACCGGATAAACCAGAGAGAATAGCGGCGGCAGAAAGTGGTCCTTATGCGAGCCGATACGAGCTGTAAGCTCATTGCTTATGGGTCAACTACAGCCCATTGGGGTGTAATTGTCCATGTGATTAGTTGGACCCATACACCCGAGCCCCCGCCGTGAGGGCCACGTCCACAGCCTTGCCGGGGTCCAATGATGCCTGAAGAGAGAGAGAGAGAGACAGCCAAAAACGCCTCTGCCTGGACACCACCATTGTTTCTCATGTCCTCGATGCTGCTGTGTCCGTGCATCTGCGTGTGGCGTTGACAGCTGCCAGAAGACAACATTTGATGGGAGAGAAGGGGGGTTGGGGGTTGGGTGAATATGTGCATTCATTGTTCAGGTGCAAGTGGTACGTGCTGCTGGGTTAAGGGGATATCTCTGGCTTGTGCCAGATCTAGTATCTCTCTCTCTTTTCCTTCCCTAAAGCCATCAGTGCTTCGCTTCACCCCTTATAAGTAGCAAGCCTTTGTTTTATTGCTGGAATAATCGTTTGCCAGACTGGTGTGTTCTGTTGCTGGCTAGTTTGCGTTTTTGAGGCTTTTTACAGCTGGTCAATAGCGGTATCATGATACATTAGACACATTTTTGTGTTGATTGAATCCAAATGTAAACTTTGTTGTTTCATATTAAGTTGAGATCCTTTGACTGCTACTCTTCCTAATATGTCGTCACATCCCCACACACACACAAACACACACACACACACCAACACACACACACGCACACACACAGACACACACACATACACGCACACATGCACACACACACACACACACACACACACACACACACACACACACACACACACACACACACACACACACACACACACACACACACAGTCTGAAAGAGCAAATAGACTGAGGCTGTAAACATATTGATCTTTTTGTGTGTAAAGTAAATACACATAAAGAGACAAGGAAATCTCTAGGGATATATTATAGTGCTGGAATTATTAATTGTATTGCAAAATGTATCAAAACAACACAAAAACATTGTCTCCATCCGCTTCTTAAATGTGTGTGTGTGTGTGTATGTGTGCGCATTTATGAGTATTTGCACGGAAAACCAATTTTTTGTGTCCATGTGTGAGGGCGAATGCATGTACGCATGTGTGAAAGTGTGTGTGTGCAGGCATACATGTGTGTCCGTATTTGTGTGTGGGTGTGTCTGTGTCCGTGTGTGTCGGTGTGTGTGCTCCATTTGTTTGTGTGTGTGTGTGTGTTAGTGTGTGTGTGTGTGTGTCCTTTCAGCGACCAGCTGTGGCTGACAGTATAGCTGGATGGGCTCCAGTTGCCACTCCATGATGTGGTGTGTCGACAGGAAAGGGGCGCTCTCTCTATTACGCTGCTCTACTCATAGCTGCCATTGTGTGTGTGAACACCTCACATACAACCTAACACTTGTATGTGGGGTGAAGTGTCACGGCCCTGTTTTTTCTCTCCTTCACTGTGTTTACCTGTGCCGCAGCCTGAGAGCCAAAGATAATCGCACACTAGCTTGCTACGTTGTGTAGGTCTACACATCAATGCAGGCCAGCTACTTTCTAACATGTACATTTTTCTCTACATTTAAATTGATTGTGCAGCCAGTGCACAATCAATTAAGTTTATTTCCCATTGGTTTGAGCTTTCTTGTAGGGTTCATAATGGAAGTGTGTTCGGAAATTTCATGGATATGAATGATAGAATAATGCAGAAGAAAACAGTTGATGGAACAGTGTTATACAGATGTTTGTATTTGTCATGAACAGTAGATCCAAAGAAAAAAAAACATTCATTCATTTCAAATCGGTTAATTTAAAACAGCTTTCCTAGTTTGACCGGAGGATATCATATTTTGATCACTAAACACTTTGTTTGTCTTGGTTTGTCAGAAATATGTATTTCATTTTGGTGTAAAATATGTGTCTCCATGTGTGTAGGTGTGTCCATGCATGTATGTGTGTGTGTGTGTGTGTGTGTGTGTGTGTGTGTGTGTGTGTGTGTGTGTGTGTGTGTATGTGTCTGTATGTCTGTCTGTGTAAACTGTGTTTCATGGCAACTTGCAGGCCATCCAACAGCCTCTCCCTCTGATTACCCATCATGCACCAGGTGTCAGCATGGACATCTGCAGATGAGTGGCAGTCAGTGTGTGTGTGTGTGTGTGTGTGTGTGTGTGTGTGTGTGTGTGTGTGTGTGTGTGTGTGTGTGTGTGTGTATGTGTGTGTGTGTGTCTGTGGGTGGAGGTAGGAATGGATAAAAACGGTCTAAAAGGAGCAAGGGATGCGACAGAATAACTGGTTCTTCAGATATCTGGAACATGTTGAGACGGGCCTACTCTGAACGTGCGAAGGGCACTCCACGGATTCCGACTTGCGTCCGGGCAATTTGAAAAAAAAAAAGAAAAGAAAAGAAAAGCAGAAAAGAAAAGAAAAAGGCATCTAGTGTGAAGCAGACAGGCCTGTTAACTCTTGTTGAGGTGATGCTGTGTTTTCCACAAAACACTTTGAAAGTTACATGTTCAAACGATAAGTTCTGTTTATGGAGAAATGCTTCTTGTCAGTATGTTTTGTGGAATATTTGTTGATATGATTATTAGTATTAGTATTTGTATCATTGTAGAAAAAAAACAACAAAGCAATGTTCTATGTGCAAGCCTTTGAGTTGTTCAGCCTTTAATTGTGCACTGACAGAGAATTGTGTTTGTTTTCCAAGTGAGGATTATTTGGTTGATAAAAAACATGAATAAAAGATCCTATGCCTTCTGCAGACTTTCTTCTTCATTGTTTTCCATTAGCCTCAAATTGTGGAATGAAAGGCGTATATATATTGCTCTCTTTGTACAGCTTAAACACAGTGTTCAGACACAGGGGTGATGACCACATTAGAGTAGCCAATACTGTGTGTGTGTGTGTGTGTGTGTGTGTGTGTGTGTGTGTGTGTGTGTGTGTGTGTGTGTGTGTGTGGGTGGGTGGGTGGGTGGGTGGGTGGGTTCGGGTTGGGAGTCTGTGCATGGATGGGGTGATTTTGTATGCGTTTTACTGAGTCCCTACATGATCTACTTCACATGGTTTCATAGAATAACCAGCCATTGTTTACAAATGGCGTCACCCGTAATCCTTGATCTTACCCTGTGAGGAAGAGCTGTTAGTAATCCTCCTGGAACAAAAGAAAGAGAACCGCTAAATAACGGGAGAGAAGACGAAGGGTTAGAAATAAAATTGGAATAAAAACATTAATAAGAAATTGGCTTCTTCGAAAACAAACAAAAACAAAAGTAATATTGACTATAATTCATGTTGTGACTTCACGTTAGATTTTTTACTTTTCACAGGCAACTTGCTTTTCTATGAAATAAGCCTTTATGAACAATTAGGAATTAACATTTGTCTCTTCTGTGTTTTCAGGTGACGTTCATGAATTCTAAACTCGCAAGCAAGTAAGAAGAGGGTGTCGGAGTTTCTTTCATTTCTGTGAGTCTTTTGTTCCTAAATAATGAATGATCTTGTGATTTGGAATGATGATTTTGTCCGTATCTTACTATAATACAACCCAGGTCAACAAAAGCATAAACAAAAAAATGGCATAAAAGATATTAAGGACAGTTCTAGATATAACTTTAATTGGGAACAGATCAAGCAAGACCTCAAAAGTCTCTACTTGGGATTGTGACACCTACAAGTATTCCCAGAGAAGCGATGCTCTGTTCTACCCTAATGTAAGCAGGGAGGGGCACACACTAGTGGGTATCTAGTGTGTGTTCTATGTGTGTACTGTGTGTGTGTTTGTGTGTGTGTGTGTGTGTGTGTGTTGAATGGATATGTGTTGTCAGGTTCCAGGTTTACAAAGCCGCAGTTGACTGTGTCCATGTCCGCGGCCCTATCTCGCCTAATGCCAGTGCATACAGAACACCTTTGATTTGGTTCTCTGCTTGCAGTGCAGACCTCCACGCCAGGGAAGCATTCTGCCCCATGGCCCCTCAATAGACGCTTTCATGGGGCCCAAAGAATGGGGGCCTTTTTTAAATACTTTAGCAGGCAACCCTCCAGGAACCTTTCACCGCCGAGACAGTATGTCTTCTTTAACGGACTCTCTCCCTGCGGGCAATAAAGATCATATCTGAAGTCAAATGGTGCTGTAGGTAGGTAACACCAGGAGACACTGAGGTTGAGGTGGTTGGTCTTCGATGGTAGTAGCAGAGGCGGAAGCCAAGAAAAAATGACAGAGACAGGGGGCACTGGAGAATGATTGTACCATCTGGCTAAACGTCCCGTTTTAAGAATGTTAAGCTACGTAGCTACATAGGCAAAGGTGCGCTCATGCACATCAGCAAAAGTAACAAATTAAGTTTCAGTTGAAAGTAATGCTGCTTTTAAAAGATGTGTAGTACTTTGATGAGTGTCTACATCTTTAATGGCTTTTGACTTCTGTGCGAACACTGAGGAAGAAATCAAACCCATCCAAATCTCACCTTGTTTGTAGCCATAAATTGGACAATGATAATGAAAAATTGACCACTTAGTTAAGTTTGTTAGTCAACCAGCCCCCGTATCCCCATCTCCCCAACAAATCAAATGTTCTCCTTTAACATGCAATTGCTTTTCTAACTCAATTGAATGGCGGTAAGATGACAAAACGGACCACTCCTAATACGATTCTGCTCTTTACAGAGTATTGATCCTGTCGTGGCAGCCACAATTCATGATTTCTCCTTAGATTGATTAGCTCTGAAACAGGGTGCAGACTCCATCTGATCATATATTAAATACAGGTGTTTGAATGCAGGTCATGTTTTCCATTTGTCAGAATACATGAACTTTTTCGGTATTTCAGTAATGGATAGAGATGAAAAGTTTACGTTTGGTTTCTGGAGTTCAACCTGCTGTCAAGTCAATTAATGTGGTTTTGTGTTTAAAGTACTGTGAGTCTTCTGTTTTGTCATACTATCATAGTTGTAAAATCTCTATTTGATCGTATTTACACAAATACATTTATAAAGGCCTCCCAACTCATCAGTTATTGCAATATATATATATATATATATATATATATATATATATATATATATATATATATATATATATATATATATACGTATATATATATATATATATACATATACATTTGACCCTTTATGTTGTACTGTGGTGCACAGGCCATGTATGTTATTGTCTGGTTTCAAAGGGAGCATGTGGATGCACAGCGCGGTATCCTGAGCATGGAGAAAGGTCTGATCGGGGGACCCCGCTGTGAAGCAGTGCTACCATAATGACAGTCATTTCCAAAGAGTTAGCCGAGTTAGCCGAGCGCAGCTGTTGCCAAGCCTCTCGGACTGATTTGCGGTAAGCTAACAAGCTAATGAGCTAATGAGCCCACTGAGGTTATCCGTTTGGCCATACCAAACCCCCAAACAAAGTCTTGTTATGTGCCTCTGCTGTTTACCCTGTATTCCTGTTCGTGACCTTGACTGAAATGTACAATATTAGGCCAATCAGATGCACTAATGGGCAGTGTTTAACAGAATGTAATGTCGTTTCCTGGGTTAGGACTTTTTCAGTGCTCTGCCGCAACGATAACGGTGTGCAATCATGTTCTTTGTAACCTTCCACTGCAAAATGTAGTTGACTGATTCGATTATGCACATTTACATGGAGTCCAAGTGGCCTGAAATGCCCCACATGTGTGTGATAGGGAACCTAACCTAAAATGTTTAAGGATAACAGTTGCATAGTTCAGAGTTTATCTTATTGCTGCCAAATATGATTATTCTATCCCCAAACATTGTTCTTCTGCTCACATATATTGCTTGTATGTTGAAGGGCAGATAGATGTGTGCCTTAGACTTGTTTCATACGAATCACAAAATAATCATGTTGCTAAGAGAATCAAAGGGCTTTCAAGGCAGACTTTTATATCTCTGCCCTAAAAAGCTGCTTTAGGAAAATGCAACAGACCCCTGCTTTTGGTCATTTCACAAGGTAAAGTACAATTATTTATGCCAAACACATAGATAATTATGTAAAAGTGGAATATGCCATTTGCAAGCTGTGTGTGTGAGTGCCGGCATGTTTTCCTATATGTTTGTGTTTTTGTGCACCCTCATGCCTTCGTCACCATCTCTGTCAGCGGTACATCTGGCTCTGGTTGTAAAAGACTCGCGTTACTAGAGAGAGAGAAAGCGGGAGAGAGGGTGGGAGAGCAGGAAAGTGGGAGAGAGGGAGAGAGAGAGAGAGCTTTAGCTGGGTCCTCTATGATGCGGTGGTGGAGGCCATAGCTTCAGATCCAAGCAGCAGGGCTCACTGCCAGACATGGGATATTAAAACAGAAAGAACCATCAGGCCCTCTCTCAGTGGTTGCTCACACCACCCAGGCTCCACGCACCACCTTCTCTTTTCTCTTTCCCCTTGAAATGGGGCCTGCTGTAAATATTATCCCCCCCTTTTCCGTTTTCATCCCTCCGTCGGCTGTGGGGAGTTGAAAAGAAGGCTCCGGGGGCTGAGTCACTTTTTCCCTCTCTTCTCCTCTCCCCCAAGAAACCGCAAGGCAGTGGCAGCGGCTTCCTGGAGATGAGCGCTTTTGTCTGTTGTGTGACCATGCTGCGGCTTTGGCGAGTGCCTCCCCTAGTGAGGTAATGCTCCGCGATGAGATGAGAGGGCAGATTGGAAACCCAAGCAGGGAGGGAGTGTGTAAGAAGAATGCATGCACGCCTTTCTCTCTCTCTGAATCTTTCAGAAGCCGTTCATACACACAAAATATTTGTGTTGTGTTGGATACATGTGGTTGTTGCAGGAACAACAATAGCACCAACAGTATCAATATCTCATTATTACGGCCATAGATGTTAAAACATCGCTCTTTTCTCAGACTAAGACTGCGGTCATACTACTACTATGCTTACATTTTAGGGTTAAATCCTGAATGAAAACAAACTGTTTCAGCAGTTTGAATAGTCACAACCTCAGCATCAGTTATTTTGTGCTTTCATAGTTTTCTGCTGTTCTCCAACTCATAGCCCTCATGTAATGGTGTTCCCCGCTCTTCTTCTATGCTCTGATATTTTCCCTCTGAGCTATTCCTTGCCCTGTAAAATACCTTAGCATTGGGATTACTATTTAACTATCATCTTATTGTGTTTATGCTAAGCCCTTTGTGAGTGTGTAACGGTGCTATTAACCGTATGAGCATTAGCCTTCCTAGTAGCAGCTCCTCATGGTCTAATAGATGAAGCCTTCAGAGGAACGACAGCAGTCAAAGACCAGCCTCTGTCCATGTCAACTGCTTCCTGTGTTAGCTGTCAGGAGTTCGAAGAGGTCAGAGGTCAAGCTTTAACCTCAGCTGTTGTGTTTTGTTGTGGGCCCGCCACCTGTTCCCCAGATCGCGGCGATCCAGCACACACCACACCAGAGTGGCGTAGAGAAAGTGTACTCCCTTTACGTTCTCTCGTTCCACCATCACCTACAGCTGACCCAGATTCCTTCTCAATCCCTCTGTTTTTCTTAACTAAAGGGATTAGGTGTGTGTGTGTGTGTGTGTGTGTGTGTGTGTGTGTGTGTGTGTTTGTGTGTCTGTGTGTGTCTGTGCTTCAGTGCTAAAAACCTCTGAAAAGGTCCAAGGCTACAGGCTATTTACAGACAGGCCGTTACTGACCCTGAGTGAATCCCGCTAGCCAACAACCCCTAACACCCACAAGCGCATAATTACATTGTTGTCATTACAGTGGCAGAGTAAAGCCCAGCAATACGTTTTAAAGCTGCTGTCAGCCAAAATAACTGACCTTAATTGCTGCCCATTCGATTCTTACAGTGTGCCCCCCCACTTCCATTTTTACTGATCTGATTTTCTAAGTACATTCTAGCATAATTGAGGTCCCTCTCTTGATTAGATTTGCACTTGCAAAAGCCTCCAATCTAATTCAGCCAGCACAATTGTAGCCTAAGCCAAGGGTTAGCATCCCTCTTGTTTAGTTTCACAGTGATGATGATGATGATGATGATGATGATGATGATGATGATGATGATGATGATGATGGAGGCCACACTGGAATGATGAATTCACACAAGAATACTTTGGCTCTACACTTTGGAAATAAGTGACACTAAAGAACACAATGGGTCAATGGGTCCAGTACATGTGCTTCACATAATTGTACATTTTAAAACTTTCCATAACTTTTTTGGGGCATTAGAATATCATTCACATGGGCAGTGATGATTAATTGGTTTTGGCTGCAGGATATCTTTGAAACGACCTGATGCTATTTTGGACTGTTTTAAACTGACTCGGACACAAATGGGTCACGACCCCATAACGCCCCTGAAAGGGACAGTTTAATCTCTGACCCAGTGACAGCCAAGGAAGAGCATGCTGTGTTTGTGTGTTAGGGATTGGATCAGTTGGCCAGGTGTCCTGCTGTGACACCTGCCCTCCTGTAATCAGTGTTCAGGTTTTAACCTTCCTGACCTGCAACAAACACACACGCAACCAGCTGATCCTGTCCTTTGTTCTGTGTCCATGTCAGTTAGAGGAAATCTGTGAGGTGAGAGAGGGAGAGACAAAGAGATAAAGAGTGTGTGTCACTATGTTATTAATCATTGATATTGCTTGATACATTGATAAACACACTATATATTTATATGAAATTCTTTGTTGCTTTTTTAAACAAGAGACAAGCGTACCACCGAATCTAAATCCGTTGTAGAGTCCAACTCCCAATGCTACACGCTTGCCGACCACGCGACTACACCCAACAAACCAGCTCCGCCTATTTTCCGCGTCCGACCATGACAGCACATTGTGTGGTGTGCTTATATATTACATCGTATTTCTTTTTCTTTTATTTGCGAATGCTGTGCTGAAATATGTCTTAGATTTTGTTATTTTCTCTTCTTAAATTTGCTTTCTATTGGCGTGGCTCATTTTTTGGTTTTACGAATACATGGCTAACTTAGACATTAGACTGACAGACATTCATTTAATCTCTAGCTGCATCTTGCATTTGGGACATATATCTATGTATTTATCAAGTCACATAAGTTACAATCAGAACTATAAGCCATGTGATATAGCCTGTTAAGCCTACCAAGTATAGTAGATATTATGCCCCAGACAGAACGGCTGTAGTGTTTTTCGTTTAAAGGGTTATAAAAGGAAAATCCTAAGGTAGGATATAATATTAATAGCAACAATGACATTTACCTTTTTAATTATATAATCATACAAACAAACAAATAATAACAAATCAAGCTGTTGATAACTCTAGCCATACTCGCATGGGGATGCGTCTCAGACACGAGAACGCACAGTTATTGTAGTGTTATGCTACATATATATTGAAAGATTTGAGAGACATTGGTTTGAGGGACATTTAATAAATTTGGTTTACTTAATATATTGTATATATTATATACAGACGTATATATTTCACATTGGTGCTTTCATGACTACTTTGCAAAGCGCTTCTATCTGGCGAAGTTGGGTTTGGATGATGGTTCTGCAGACTTCGGTTTGCAGAACCGCAGGCTTCGCCGTCCCCTTTGCCTTCCCCTGTGCCGTCGCCTTCGTGAGCATTTCATCCTGCGTCTTTTTTATCTCTCGCGGATGGGTGCTTGCATCTTTTTATCTTGCAATCACGTGTCTTTTTTTCGCAGTTAGGGTGGATCCTTGGCTGATATGTCAGGAAAGCAGATTAGATTAGAACCACTGCTTTATTGTAGAGGCTAGGAACACTTAAGGCTGCTGTGACTTTGATACTAACACAAACCACGTCTCCTCACCCTGGTGGACTAACAGATCATTAAAGCATTTGGATAAGGCAATGGAGTAGGCGTCTCACCCTCAGTTGATGGATCACTTCGAGATAATGCAGAAAGCCAAATTGTTGACTTAAAAGGATACACATTTAGATAAAGGAACTAACCAGCACATTTGTTTGGTGCTTTATCTAAATGTGTATCTTTTTAACGCGCGTGCTTTGCAGAAATAAAAAAAATGCTAACAAAAAAAGAATGCATACATAAACACACACACCGTCCCCATATGCACATGGCTGTATGCGCCTCACTGTAAACAGAGTGCCTCAGAAGTATCCATGTATCTCATGGTCATGCCGACATACATTGGCCAAGAGAGGAAGAGAGAGACAGACAGACAGAGAGAGACAAGAAGAGAGGTTGAAGTCAGTTCAGGTAATTTTCTTTACAGGACCACCACAAAGAAAGGAAAAGCAACTGTGAGATTCTTCTCCAGTTCTCACAGAGGTTTTCATGTTATCTCTAAAATCAGGACTATCAAAGCGACTGGACTGGGGAAGGTCCATGTCAAAACCCGGCCACACATAACAGGAGATATTAATACACTTGTCTTATTCTTCAAACAGGTGCTGCTGCATTGTGTTTGTAGCAAGGTAAACACAAACTAAACAGAATTCAAATATCATTCACCCAATGTGGTAAGTTTGTCCTATTCTAGCTCTGAGACTCCAGTGTGGTGTGGTCTGACTTTGTTTATCATTGTTTGGGTGAAGGAGGTTCAAACTTACTGGCTGCAAGAGTCAAGAGGAGGAGCTCATTTGACATTTGTTATTAAAACTGCTATTGAACGCGTTAAATAGCACGTTAAAAAGACGTCCGAAATGCCGTCTTTTACACTGTTGTAGAGTTGAGGACAAGCGGCGTAAAAGACAGCGTTTTGAACCACGAATATTTTTCAGCATAATAACATACAACGGCATAAAACGCGGTGTTATGAAAGCTTAAACGCCGTATTTTACATTGATTTGACTGAATATACGTCTACAATTGGCCGTTGTTTTGGCCCTTCTGGCCTTCGATAATGGAAGCCCCTTGGAGATCTGAAATTAATTGAGAGGTTCCAGACTGATACACATTTGTGACACGGTCTGGGGATGACAGGTGATGTCTAATCTTCATCAAACATAAACCCATATTATGACAGGTTAAACAATATTACGGTGCTCTGTACCTAAGCATCTAAGCATTGAAGACTTGTTGGCAGAGGTCGCTCATTCGGATGTTATCAATACAATGTGAATATATCATAATATGTCAATATAAATGACATATATCTTGTCTGATCAACCCCATTAACCCCAAATTGGGGTTAAATCTATGTATACAAATGTACATTCCGTAATTGCACACAATCCCGAATGAGCAACGTCGGCGAGCGGGTCTTCATAAGAGCCAAATGAGCAACCTCTGCAAGTGAGTCTTCAATGCACAAGAGCTCTGTAATATTGGTTGACCCCTCATAATATGGGTTTGATCTGCATTTGATGCATATTATACGGTAGCCGAGAGACGTGTCTAAAGAACTGCATATTCAAAACACTTTGCGAATTAGAAAAACCCAAGCGCATTAATTTTGTTTTTGCATTTGCATTTATGTTAAGGGCTTTGCAGTTGTGTTATAGCTTTTACATTAATGCGCTTGTGTTTTTCGAAATTTGTAAAGCGTTTTGGATATGCAGTTCGTTCGACACGTCTTGGCCACCATAATATTAGACTAGTACTGAAGTGAATGTGTCTATGTATATATGTTAATGGTTATGAAACCTTAAATACAGAATTTTACGTTGATTTAAATCAATACACGTCTACAATGAGGACTCTTTTTGGCCTTCCATTGCATGCCTTACATGTGTTTTCTGCAATTGTGGTATTTGATTTTAGAGTCTGTGCCCCGTGCAGAGTATGAAATCGGTTGACATGTTTGTGTTGTGTTGAGTATCATGCTAGTATGCAAGCCCGTGTGATATCTGCTTCATCAAATAATTTAAACTGTAGAATCACTGTTTCAAATCAGTGAGCCTCTTTCCCATAACATACACACATACACAAACCATCCCTGTTGATAGACACACACACATTCTATAGTTAAATTGATACGTTCACACACACACACACACACACAATCACACGCTACAAGTTTTGACATGTAGTGTAACGAGGATATACTGCAGAAAGGATTAGCTCGAACTGTGACAACTCACAGACACACACACATGCACACGCTCACCCATTCAAACAAATGCACTTGGAAGTGCAGGGAGACAAGCCCTGAGGGGGCATACCTCTCCTTTTATTTTGCCAGCAGTAACACACAAAGTCACACGCAGACATGTGCACGCACGCAAGCACGCACACACACACTCACACACTCACACACACACACACACACACACACACACACACAGAAACACACACACACACACACACACACACACACACACAGAAACACACACACACACACGCACACACACACTCTCACTGTCTATATCCAACTCCTTGACTACCCTTTGTCCAATAGAAGTTCAGAGGTCAAGTAAAAAATCCACATTTTGAGATTGTATAATTTGTATACTCTTGCACTACATTTAAAAGTTATTAAATGACAGCAATTTAAAAAAACGTTTTTTTAATCTGAATAAGAATCAGGCATTTAATGCAGTCTTCAATCCCTTGTTACTTCAGAAGCCACAGGGATTGTTTTAGTTTGTTGTTTTTAACCACTGAAATGAGGGCAAGACCTTACAACATGCAATACAGAGAAAAATATTTAAATCTGTCTAAAATATTATACACGGCAATGATGGTGAAAGGCAAATCACAGGCCACTTGTGTAAACTGTCAGTTTGCTTTCTGCATTCAAAACTACTCATAAATAACTAAACACATGTTTTAATTGAGTCATAGAAAGTGCTGTTGCTGTGAATATTTCAACGCTTTCCACACTCCCAAAGCATCTTCCAAATCCTCCAAGGTCTCCAAGCTCAGGAACAAAGCGCATTGTAAGAGGACAGCGATGCGATGGGGATTACAATCGGAAGTGACTTGCTCAAGTTAATCTGGGATTAGCTGCTTTTAGCACCTCCCAGTTGCTCCCAAAGCCACCTGTTTGGACACTTGATGCTGGTCCCCTCAGTCCCGATTGGGATGCTTGCTCTGTCCATTATGGCTACACAACAGTCATGTGGACTTTGTTTGTTGGTTGTTGATGTACTCTTGTCATGTTGAATTGAAACCAAATGGAAATAATTCATCCCGCTGTGAAAACACATTTTCATGTGCATCAAATGTTTCTGCCAAGTGCTCCCTGACATTTTTATAGATCACCAATACAGCATGTCAAAAACACAAGAAACAGTTGACATCTTACATCAACATTGTTTCCTTTGAGTTGGTGTGACAGAGGTTCTGTACAACTTTCATTTATTGTCCATTCAACGAACAGATGTTCATTGAATTACTTATTTGGATTAGGGGTATAGACACAAAATCACACACAAAATCACAAACAAAATCACACACACACACACACACACACACACACACACACACACACACACACACACACACACACACACACACACACACACACACACAGTAGTTTTTAAACATACACATTTGAATGATTGAACATTCAGACTTCATGTGTGACTCATGAGGCCCTCAATTACTTATTGATGCCCATTTTGTTTGCTTTTAGCCTCAGGGCTAATGCAGTCACTCTAAAATATGTGTACAGGCAGCTGTTGTGCCATCCAGATCCTGGATTTAGAGTATACCTTCGGATAATGTCAACAACAACAAAATGTTTGTTTAACCTTTATTGTGCTGGGTTGGAGTCTTTTAAATAAAGGAGTGATCTAATCAGAATCTAACATTCAGATTCAGACCTCTAGCCACAATGGCCCATGCTAAGAATGTATGCACCCATGTTGTAATGTAAAACATTAGTGTCCACCAAATGTCATAAATTATATTACATACAAACTGAAGTCACTTTAATATTTTGGACTTATTCTACATTAATTCATTAATTTAGTTTCAATCTTTCAAACAAAACTCATCTGGTCTTTGATAATGCCTTTGTGTAACAGCCAAATTATATTAGCATATGCTTATTAGTAAGCTACATGACCCACTCAAACCACAGTGATTGTGAACACTAAGAGAAAAGAGGTTGGGCTTCATTCTTAGGATAATAGGATTATCTCCCTTGTTAGGAGCTACTTTTGAGTATAGCGCGAGGTCATGTCGCATCAAGGCTTAAACAACAAGATTATTAGAGTATCTTTGAGAGAGGGTTGGGGTTACAGGTGGATGATACCAACAGCAGCTTGATGTAACAAGACAGGTGTCGCTTCAGTTCATACTAAACAGATGAAAGCAGCATTAGTTTCTTTCCCCCTGAGTATCCCAGACAGCTAGCTCAAAACGATAGCTGTTTGCAGGCTGGCTTAAACGGCTTGATCTCAAAAAGCTAATGAGGCTGGATTGGCAAATGAGAGTGTTATAATATCATCATCCTGATAATAATTTGAATAAATAAATATGAAGCAGAAGAACGTATGAAACGGAGGAACGTGAATATGAAAGGACTAATTTCCAAAAATAAAAATAAACGATAACAAAACTGCAAAATAGGCCTAATTTACTTTGCACTATTATAAATCAATGGATTGGATGGGGAGAAAGGATGTACAAAGTTGAAGATGGGCTGCAGAAACGATTAGTAGCATGTATACGTGTTTTTTCGATCAGTTAATTCAGTTCAGTTTGACGATGGCATTGCTCTTACAATCTCCACTAGACTTAGCAGAAGGATGGCAGCCCTCGATGGTAAGGAGAGGCGGGGAAGGTGGCTGACAAACAGTCCCTTTGAGCGAGTGTTGACTCAGGTCTTCAATGGCTTCTTTTGCGGTTTGCCCTGTAACTGTGCCATGTCGTAGATACATTTATGTGTGTGTACTGTATTTGTGTGAGCCAGGGGTGTGTTCCACTGCCAGGAAAAATAATAAGGGAGGGTGTTAGTCAATAAGGCCGGTCCTTGATTGGAGGAGGGGTGGGGGGGTTCTGCGGTTCTCGTTGGGCCCTGCGGAGGTACAGACTGTAGGACCCTGCTTAGCACTTTTGTTTGCCTTAGCTGCATAAACGAGACATTCATCTCCCTTCCATCACTGGGTTGAAAAGAGATTCCTGGATACACCGGTCCCTCTGTTAGTTGTTAGGTTGATTGGGGACAATGTCATACACATTTGTGTTGAATTCCCAACTGTATCCATCCTCTTGTACATAATTCCACAGTGCTCTCTGCTACTATCATATAACATCATAATTATAACATTGATCTAAGTGATCAAGTTAATTTTCGCCATTTGTATTGGCATAGTTAAGTTTATTGAGTTTGTAAACCCCAATCTATTTAGTATTTATTTTTGTGTGTGTTTAGTACTATCTTTGGGGGGGATATGTTCATGATTGACCAACATTGAATCAATTAGGTTCAGCCATAGCCTTTACTTCCCAATCCTCATTCTCCCTCAAGTCCTCAAGTCCAAGGTTGTGCTGTGCTGTGGTATTTACATGTGGATCAGGCAAGGGTTTGGTGGAGATGATGATTTATGTGCACCTTGTTTGTTTTACTTACTCCAGTAGCGAGTTATATCCACCCTCAGCTGAACTCCACCTATTGTTTTCCGTCGGCCACCGAATGCCACATCAACCAAATAACAAGAGCTACTCGTTGTTGTTGCTGCCTTGGTCTGA
This sequence comes from Lota lota, assembly GCA_026745465.1. Classification (NCBI taxonomy): domain Eukaryota; kingdom Metazoa; phylum Chordata; class Actinopteri; order Gadiformes; family Lotidae; genus Lota; species Lota lota. Next base: position 1,828,247 of record JACYXH010000477.1, on the reverse strand, counting down.
AGCTTAACCTGTAGTAGTGTCGTTACTATCCTCCATAGTATTGGTAAAGGTTGCAATACGTCATTAAACAGCAGGTAGGGCTTGAGGGCATCTTGCCCAATCATGCTTACCAGGTGGACTGCAGATATTGGGGTTTGAACCCAGACCCTTTTGACTGGGAAAGGGAAACGCCCGAACCGCCCTAACCACAACTAGACCATCTTGTCCCGGGTAATATAAGTAAGACACATGTTCTTAATAAATCAGAAAGCCATCCCAAAAAAACGTACACCATGTCTTGCCGTTAGTGCAGCAGACAAAATAGGGCCTGTTTTATAGTAGCTGGTGTTGTGTGCTTCTATTTTCGGAAAAGAAAGTCAAGCAGGGGGGATTCTTCAGGAGAAAGCGGGCCACTGTGTGTGTGTGTGTGTGTGTGTGTGTGTATGTGTCCACATTCCACAAGTCTGACCAATGACAGTGCCCTCTGTTTGCCGTGCGCGGGGAGTGATCTAATGAGTGTCGAGACAGAGGCCAGATTTAGTGTTCCAGCAGAACCCCCCCCCCCCCCCCCCCACCCCCACCAACCACGTATTTTCTTACCTTTATTTATCCAGGGAGCCTTCTCACTGAGCCGGTCTACTCCCCTCACCTCTAATTCACACACACACCTACACACACACACACACACCTACACACACACACACACACACACACACACACACACACACACACACACACACACACACACACACACACCTCTGGGAGTAGCCCAGTTAGAGCCACCATATGCCTTTTCTGTTGCTGACCAATTTGAAAGTGACGTGCCTGCTCAAAGGAACAAAGCTAGCTTTTATGACAGAGCATGCCCACCAATCAGATTGGTCGATGATAAATGGATGTATCGAATAAATCCAAAAGATTTCTTCTTGTTTTGTACTTGGGTGCTTGAGTTTCCCCTTTCATGCAGTTTCTGTATGTAATAATACAAAAATATATAATATTATTGAAATAAACACCATCAATATTGAGTTACAAAATAAGGCTCACTTTCCATTCCTTCCTGGCGTTCTTCCCTCCTGTGTGTCTGCTTCTGTTTGGTATTTCTCACTTCCTCAGTGCACTCCAGCTGGGAGCGCACAGGAGATTTAACAACCAATTGGTCAAGTTGGAGGCCTTTGTCGGAGCCCTCCTCTCGCTGTCTCAACCTGGCTTCTGAATGGTTCTTTGTTTACTGTTTTTCTAAGAGGCCCCCTGGTCTCGTCTGTCACAGGTCCCTCTCCCTCTCCATGCTCCACAATGCCTGATTGTTTCTACCAAGTAGCCAGCTCCCTGCCAAAAGTTTGGGACCCCGTTTTCTTCTTCTTTTTTTTTTGGGAGGGTGTTTTCCTTACACTCCACAAAGGGATTCTAAGTTAGTGTTAGTGTAGTTTAGGAGGGTGGATTGGTGATCTGTCCGGCCGTTTGCTCTCTGCAAATATGAGAGTTTTCGTGAAGGAATGGACTCGACCCTAAGGCTTTGAGACACGTCGAAGAGGCAGGGGGAATTTCAAATCAAAATGCTCAGACATTAGCGTGAGTACACTTGGTGGTTTATGGATTTGCTGTGTTGATGTTTGCGCACAAGGTTGACCTCTGTTGGATTCACATATTTTATTTCAAGAAATATTTGGATAAAATTATAGAAATTATACAAAAGTTTAAAACAAATGGAACTATTGTCCAGTCATTCAAAAGGCCACCTGAAAAATAGTAGACAATTCCAACTGCATAAAACTAGAGTAGAGTTTAAGTTCGATTTTGAATGCCATGGTAACTGATTAATACATTCAAAATAATCATATTTACAATTAAGATAAATAATGACACAAATACTCAGACTTCCCACTCAGAGAAGTGACTTTCAGTGGTGCTGTTCTGTTAACTAACAAACTAAATATGTTTTACGTTGACCTTACATTAAAAATTCTCTACCCTGTAAATCTAGACGGATCCTAAGTCCATGGGCCTTGGGTCTGAGAATATAAAGTGCCGACACCTATAATGGTTGACTGGATGTTTGGGAGACGTCCTTACCTCTTGACAAGCCCCTCTCAGAGATGCATTTCTGCTTGTAATCAGAGCCCCAGAACTAAATGACCTTACCAAAATAACTAACTGCCTTGGATTCTAGTTTCCCTGCAGGTAGCCGATTGGCGGATGTTGTAGTCATACAGGGATAATAATACTAGCTCTGCAGTAATGTGTATTTAATGGTTGAGCTGTAACCACTTTGTTCCAAATGTCCATGATATGGAAATGAACTGCATTCTGTATAGCTCCATAAACTATCAATTACTTAAAAAAAGCTTTGACCACCAGAGAAACCTCATAGCTAAGCTGATACATATCTTTGATCGTACACCATTAACCATTGCAGTGATGTTTTTCTCCAGTCAAACCCTGTAAACACAAGTAACGTGATTCAACGCTAAATTATACAGGCATCTGAGCATGGCTCCTAACCTAAAGCTCTGTTTTTGCTACTTAACTGGAAAATGTTTCCCATGACCTGCTCTTGCTAGCACTAACCAATCACAGAAGGTTATTTCTTGTCGCACAAAACTATACAATCAATTAGGCTGTTGCTGTTGATGATGATGTACAATTAAACCGTATTAGTATGGACAATTGATGGGGCCTTGGGCATTCCTGGGGACATGACACACCGACAACAGTTCCAAGAAACTTATTCTCAAGCTCCCCAATAAACGCCACCGCCAGCAATATTGTCTGCTAAGTATAGACCCCCCCCCCCCCCCCCCCCCCCCCCCCCCCCCCCCACCAACACACACACACCCCACCTGGCCCTGTTGCTATTGCCCTGCTGCATGGAACGTAACAGGAATGTCAACCCTATCAACTCAGAGTTTCATGCTGTTTGGGTCTCGTTTCTTGTGTCCTCCTAAGATAAGCTGCACTCTACTTCAATCAAGACAGGAACTGAGGACACAGTAGAAAGTACAGGACAGTTCTTGGAACTAAAAGATGCTAACAAGAATAAAGTGTACACAACATAAGTAGTATGTTAATGTAAACATGGCAATTGTTGCATTTGTCATCACCCGTTCCTTTCTATCTCTCTTTTTATATTTTCTCCTATGCGTTTTATAATGATGTCTCACTCTCGCCCAGTCTGTCCTTTCTCTTCTGTCTTTTGATGATTGGCTCTCAAGCCCCCCAACACACCATGTACATTTAGCAACCCCCATTACCACACACACACGCACGCACATACACACACAAACATAGTAACATTCAGCAGGGCATTGGAGTGCCAATGGGATTTACGTCCAAGCAGGCCCAAGATGCTCCATATTTCAGAGATAGACAACTTGCTGTGATTTACAGGCCGCTAACAGTCTAGTGGCACTCTGCTTTACTTTGTACACGCTTGTGTGTGTGTATGTTTGTGTGTGTGGTTGTCTGTGTGTATTTAGATTTGATTTTATAGCGGTTGGTCGTGGTTTCGTTGGTTGTTTATTGTTCTTCGAAATGGAGTCAACTACTGTAGCTTTGCAAATAGGATTTGAGTTTTTGTGATTTTTTTCACAATGTAACTAGGTGATGGTTTAGAATCTTTTGTTGAATTTGTCCATCACTTTGTATTTTTAACATGGTCATCAGATTTTACCTTTGTTCTACTTTGATTGAAAAACAGCGAAAGGTGTTACATATAAATGTTATGTATTGGAACAGATATGGCAACATACAAGCCCTTACCATACAAGCCCTTCTCATATTTGCCAATTTATTTAAATACATTTCCCTCACATGGAATGGAATCGGTCAATATTGGAATGGTTTCTGTCAATATTGGGATAAATATTTCACAAACTAAATGACTTCTCCTATCCTCTCACAGGATGATGTCTTCCATGCGAGCCACTCCTCCCTATCCCCAGTCGACAGAGGACGAACCAATGATAGGCCGAGACAGCAGTGCCTGGGCCAATGAGGACAGAGACATACAGCAAGGCACGCCCCCTCTGCACAACACTGAAGCATGTTCAAACGAGTCGCAGCCAATGAGAGAGAAGCAGTGCAGCGAGGTGGAGTGGGAGAGCTCACGGCCGGCAATGATGGTGAGTGGTTGATTAAACACCTCCATATGTTATCTTGAGATACGGCCCTATAACCTGAAGTAGGAAACCAGCGCGGCGAGCGCATGGTGGACACTGTTTACACATGGATTGCATTGCCAATAATAAAACACTCTTGAGATGCATGTAGAGATATGTGTTGCTGCAGACGCACAGTAATGCATGTAAGGATGGGCCCATGTGTTGGACGTGTTAAACACAAACACATGGAACTGAAACATACAAAAGCACACACTACTAGCGCACACACACCCACACACACACACACACATGCACATGCACACATATACACGTACACACACACACACACAAACACACACACACACACACACACGCACACACAGACACACAGACACAGTGGCTCTTCATGTGCTGCAGGCAGTCCAAGGAGGGTCCTTCTCCAGAGAACAATACCTTAAGGCTCCTCTCATCTCCAACCCTTGTGTTCTGTACCCTGTGTGTGTGTGTGTGTGTGTGTGTCTGTCTGTGTGTGTGTGTGTGTGTGTGTGTGTGTGTGTCTGTGTGTGTGTGTGTGTGTGTGTGTGTGCATGTGTAATCTTTGCTTTACTATCTGTTTTTCCCTACTGGAAGACCCAAAGCTCATTTCTTTATCTGAAAGGAAAGGAAAGTTTGTTTCAGCAAGTTTTTGTTTCACTTGTCAACATTGCCAAAGAAAAGAAGTCCTGAGCTCCTCTCATGGCTGTGAAATACATCAAACCAGCATGCCATCTTCCTCTCAAACCATGTGCTATTCTGCACATGTTCAATGTTCATTATATACGATAATAACAACAATAATACTATTGTTTGTAGTAAATTAACTGAACACACACTCACACACACACACACACACACACACACACACACACACACACGCATACACATACACACACATACACACACACACACTTACACACACAGCAACAGGCGGCTCAAACTCTCTCCTAATCCTCATTACAGAGGCATCCTCTGCTTAAGGACAAAGACCTAGAGACCCAGAACTCCCACAGGCTGCGGGGGCCACCTCAAGGGTGTCTTGAGATCTTCATGTTATCCAAAGCCCCGTGTCTTTGAAACCTAAGCCTTCTAAAGTTCTGAAGATCCCCCCCAACCCCGACTCTGTGAAGGGGCGGAGAAAGCCTCCAGAAATAGAAGCCCCCTTGGTATGAACAACACCTGCGTCCAAGTGTCTGTTGTGTGGGACAATGTGTTGGACTTTGTGGGCTTATCCTCCGATAAATATAGACCTTCTCCAATGGACGCGCAACCCCCCATGGGACAGAGACTTTCAGGGGCCATGACTGCTATTTACTCTTTGTTCAACTCTTCACCATGCCTAACAGTTAGCTGTCTTTATTTACAGATTGTTCAGTTCCTTGTTTAAATTAGATTAAAACTGGAAACCTTTAACTCTGACATTCACTTTCATTGAAAGAAGTTCATACAGGGACGCCAGGAAGACTAGCAGGGTGCTTCTCAGCTACTGGGGGATGTGTTCATGAAAAAATGAAAAGTAAACACTTTAATTCACAACAGGGAAAAGGTTGGTGTGTCAATGCAATTATAATTCGTTCCTCTCATGAATGTATTTGGCCTTCTCGCTCATCCTTAATTTTAAATGTATACAGGCTTTTTCAGGGTCAAGGTAAATTCTACAGCGATATCCAAAACATAATCAACTATTAACTTTTTCACAGGTCATCCTGGTCTTGTGTCCAAATCAAAACTAATTTTGCAACCATTTTTACAACTAGAAAGGTTTAATGAACCATGACCCCAGGTTGGTTGGTTGGTTGGTAGCCTAGTTGGAAGGTTACTTACTTTAGATGCTGAATGATGACTTAATGGGGATAAAGGAATTAGGGAGTTAGGGAGTAGTAAACCCTTTCAGACACAAGGTATCTCTCCAGTGATGCCACTCCAGGCTTTCTTCCATCAGGATGAATGTGTGCTCTGAAATTGACCCTTTATCGTCTGCCGTGCCAGCCTGCATATGCCAGGGCCCAGCATGGATAAAGTTAGTGCCAGTTGAACTGGAGGTTTAGTGTCAATAAATTCCTCCCCTGGTCATCATGTACAACAATGGCAGCTGAGTTGAAAGATGTGTGTTCAGCCACGGAAACAGACAGACGGACAGACAGACGGGCACATACTGTACATGCATACATCCATCAAGCCATCTCCACACATATATATACAAATACATACATACATACATACATTACACTCACACACACACGTGTTTAAACACCAATGTATGTTATGTTTGATTCCCAGGACAACAGCGAGCAGGGCAGCAAGGTGGGTTTGGCCTACTCGTACCAGAACACCTCCCCCACCAAGCCCGAGGAGTACTCCCGGGAGCGGGGTGAGACCGTCTCCACGCTGGCCTTCGGGACGCCGGAGCGTCGCAAGGGGAGTCTGGCGGACGTGGTGGACACACTGAAGCAGAAGAAGCTGGTGGAGCTCACCAAGACAGAGCAGGACGGTAGGAACACATGTTTCGGTGTGTGTGTGTCTGTGTGTGTGGGAGGGAGGGTTGTGTGTGTGTGTGGGTTTGGGGTGGTGTGTGTGTGTGTATGTGTGCATGGTACATTCTACCCCTTTTTCTCTGAAGAAATATGTAGCCTACATGGCAATTTGAAAATGGAGACATTGAGATGTGGGAGTGAATGGGATTTAATTTTAATGGTGAAAGTGTTCCACTGTGTTTTGCATTACACCTCGAGGCTCTTGGCTGTGTCTATGGGGCTCCTGGTGACCCTGTATTTGAGTTAAATGCTACAGAGCGAGGGCAGCTTCACCTGTGTGTTGTGTCTTTAGTTTTCTCTCCCCACCACATCCTCTTCAAAGGATCTTTGATGCCGCTGTTAAATTATAAGAGACAGTTCTTGCTATCGTCAGATCATAAGATCAACGAGGGAACACACACACACTACTTTCTCTTTCCTCTGTATTCCTCAGATCTGGTTTACACACACATCACATACACACACCCACAACCCCACACCTACAGCCACGCCTGTACACACACACACACTCAAACGCACACACCCACGAACGCACACACTTACAGATGCAGGCAGACACACACGCACACACACACACACACACACACACACACACACACACACACCTCTACACCTACACATGTATGTGCACAAATTGGCCCCATCCCCCATGTGGTAAGTGACATGCTATCAGAGGAGCTCCTGACTCTCCTCATTTAGAGCCTTTACTTGCTATTGATATGGTCATGTGACTCAGACTACAGCGGCCTGAGGCATCTTACCACGTCTGGAAACATAGGTAGAGCCTACTTTCATCTACTGCTGCTGACAGGAAGCAAGTGTGTCTCCCTGTGTGTGTGTGTGTGTGTGTGTGTGTGTGTGTGTGTGTTTGTAATTCAGTGCATAACAACAAGGTATGTCAGAGTGTGCCTTTGAATAAAGGGACAATTTAGGAAAGGTTGGGTTGCATACAATGTGGTGTGAGAGCTTTAGTAAGAGCTGTATGAAGATGAAGGTCATGTGTGTGTTTTTATCTCTATATTTTCCTTTCTGTCCCTATGAGTAATGCAGTGGGTACCAGAATGGAGCTTCACTAATCATGCTTTTGTCCATCCTGATAATTGATTCTCAATCCCCAACGCGGAACGACGACTAGGCACCGATAGGCCCTTCCATCCCTCGTCTCGCTCTCTCCCCCCTGCTGTTAGACGCCTGTCGGTGGGGGAGCGCCTCCAGGTTACATCCATTATATGATCAAATGGAGGGCAGCCTATTAGCCACTGAGCGCTCACTTAACGTAACAGTGGTGAAGCCCGCAGCTAAAACGAGGAAGCTATCGTAGATAAACCCAGCGCCACTCTCAACCCCCTGTTGGCGCGCTGCACGCTGCCCGCTACTTTAACCAACCCCTAAGTGCCTCTGACAGTTTAAATGAATGGAAATGGCCTTGCTCTGTGTGGTGTGTATGTGAGCGTGTGTGTATGTGTGTGTGTGGGGGGGTTTCTATGTGTTTGCGAGTGTGTGTGTGTGTGGGTTTGGTTGTGTGTGTATTTCTGTGAGTCTGTGCGAGCATGCGTGTGTGTCTGTGTGTGTGTATTTCTGTGTGTGTGTGTGTGTGTGTGTGAGTGTGAGTGTGTGTGTGTGTGTGTGTGTGTGTGTGTGAGTGTGTGAGTGTGTGTGTGTGTGTGCATGTGTTTGTGTGTGTGTGCATGTGTTTGTGTGTGGAAGAGGGTCATGGGGATTGGGAGGTTGGGAGGGCTTACTTAGCTTTTCCTTTTCTTTCTGTATTTTTTTGTTTCACCCAACCAGCCTGGGAATGAAAAAGCAAATGCTCTCAACTATTGTCTGGCAATTCACTTTTTATTTCAATTTTTTGGCGCACGCAGGAAACAAATTTATTAAAAATAAAAAATAAACGCACATGAGAGAAAAGGCGACTCAATACCTACCGTTTTCCAAACCGTTTTCTTTCTTTTTTTGTGTTCAAACTAAATTGTGCTCATATTGTGCGACGGTTAGAAAATGGAGGCCACCAAGAAAAGGCTTTCTCTAAGCTGTTATAAAGCACAGAGCACTTATCCAACTGGTAGGCTGGTTGTTGTAAAGAGGCATGTCCAAGGCCAGAACCAGAGAAAAGCATCAGAACCATGCAAAGCACTAGACGTGTCCCTGTGGTGAACACTGTTTTATTCCCTCTCATTGTGCCTCCCAAGATGAGTAGAAGAGAATGAGAATGAGAAGAACAATGAGCTTTGAATAAAATAAGTATTCTGAGATCTCCAATGACAATGCTGATAGGCTTCTCAAAGTTTGTTGCACAACCCAAGTTTTAAGCACTATTGATGAATTGAGTTGAACGCATTTGGTTGAAATTAAACTATTGCAGATGTTACTATTACGCACTACCGCTACTAGAAAAAAGAGGCAAAAACTCGGACTAAGATTGTATTCTGATTCCTAAAGCTGCAACACTCTGTCCAGTTGTTGTTGTTTAGAAACATTATCATGGCGTGATTTTACTCATTTTTAGCTCCAAGTTAGATTGTATGCTTTGACTGTTCTCAAGTTCACTTTACTTTCGATAATAACATCTGCTAAATTACTATATTTTAACTCACATGGTCACAGCTCTGCAAAATACACTTGGAGTAAGGGTTAGTGGCATTCCAGAACCTATATGGTTGAATGTGGGTAATTTGGTATTCATGCAGTAAAATATGCAATCAAAGCTTCCCATTTCTGACCATCTCATTATCATTAGCGGTACTGTGTTGGATCAAGGGCCTGGTTGTGGTGGTAGAGAGGGGCTTGGCTGGCACTATGGCTCTATCCCAGGTAAGTGCTTTCATCGGAAGCAGTCTGACTGAGCCCAGGACCTCTTCTGAGTTTAGCTTACACTCTGCATAACGGCAAACACTTCATTCAGTCCAGAGGTTCTGACATTTCTTGTGTCAGAAGAACCCCAGAATGGGCTGCGACTTTGCTATTTTACAATTTACTTTACAATTCACAATTTACTATATAGTCACTTAGACATTTTCACCTAAAGCAACTTGCGGCAAATTCAGATAGGTTTCATGAATTGAGCCGGTAAGGGTTAGGCCTACGGCACAAGTGTGGCTGCAGTCTGCGATGTGCGTTTATTCAGCATTAATAGTATTATTAATTAGATATACAGTGTAAAATTTTGGATTTATGACTGGTTCATAAATTTTGAAAAATGAGCTCCAAGACATACACTCGTGGAATGCTATGAAAGAGACTTTCAAAGCATTAATTTGTGTGTGTGTGTGTGTGTGTGTGTGTGTGTGTGTGCCTGTATATATTTGTGTTATATGATGTATGTGTATGTGTGTGTGTGTGTGTGTGTGTGTGTGTGTGTGTGTGTATGTGTGTGCGAACACTACAGGCTGATGTCTTCAGAAAGTCAGGTCCAAGTGCAGCTGTAATCATGGCTTCTCTTTCTCTATAGGATTTGCAGATCAAGGTTGTGTGTATATCTTTCAGGGTTTATATATGCACTGTTTGTCACTGTCTGTGTTTATGTATGTGCGTGTGTGGGTGTTTTATTATCGGGTGCAACTGATAGCGACTGGAACCTGCTCATGTACATACACACACACAGACACACACACACACACACACACACACACACACACACACACACACACACACACACACACACACACACACAAACACACACAATTTCTGCTGTCATGTCTTTGTAAATTAGAATTATTTAAAGTCCAGAATCAGCAGCAAATGGGCCCTGAAGAGGATCTCGTTCAGAGGGGATTATGGGATATGTCTTGTGGTCCTTCATAGCATCAGCAGATTCCAGCCATCACGTGACCAGGACCAGCTGGGAGCACAGGGGGTGTGGATGACAGACAGACAGTTTACGTAGAGATGAAATGGCAAACATGTTCGAGGAACAACATATTTAACAGAACAGCATTGTCTTTGTTACTACTGTTTTATTTTGATATGAAACAAGTATAATTACGGACAGTGATTCTTTAAATGTTTTAAGCTATTAATAACATATATTATTATAGTGTTCTTTGTGAAGCCTGACTCAGCTACTCTGAGGTACATTTCTCTTCAAGCACTTATACTTGTTCCCCCTAACACTGACCCGTCCCTCCTCCACCCATGTTGGCCTCTCTGTACACCCCATATCTCCCTCAGTGATCTCCACCATAGCCCTCTCTCCACACCCGCCCCCCCAGGTCCCCCCCCCATGGCCTTTCCACAACAACATGGCCATTATGTCACACACACACACACACACACACACACACACACACACACACACACACACACACACACACACACACACACACACACATGTGCGAGCTAAGATTACGTTTAATATATTATGGCTAAAGTGACACTAGAAGAAGGAGGACCTGAAAGAGGGGACAAAAACTTAAAAGTGTATTTCTAAGGAGAAAAAAAGACACCAGGAGCAGCTAAGTACTCTGTAAAAGTGTCTGTCATAAACCTGTAGGCTCTTAATAGGACAGCCCATTAAACTCTATTGAATCCTGCCGTCTCTTCTATATTACTATAAGGACAGTCCATTCAACTCTACTGAATTCTACCCTCTCTTCTATAGTAATATAGGGACAGTGCAGTCAACCCCAAGTGAGTTCTGCCCTCTCTTCAATATTACTGCAAGGGAAAATACAACCACGGGTGACTAAAGCAATTCAGGGAAGTCGGTGAGTAAGTGATCTGGTGATCTACGCAGATACTGGTAAATGTGTTTGGCATGGTCTGATAGGACCGTCTCATGCTTTCAGTGTGTTTGATAAATGTCTCATTCTTCCCAGATCCAATAAGGTTTGTTTAGCTTTGTGGATCCCCCTCCCCCCCTTTTTAGTAGGCCAATGCATTAATATGCAGGAGTGGGTTTTTCCGTGTTTCTTACATGTCAAAATTAATTTAAGAATATATGCACACACACAACTGCAAACTTGCACTAAACACTGTTGAAAAAATACAACAATACTCGTAATCGTGTAATTTTCTTTGAATACTTTACAACTTCTGCATTCAGTTCCAGCTGTAGGTAGGCAAGTTCACCCACCTTAACAGTTGGTGGTGATGAACCTCCGGTGAAAGCACTCTAGGATTGCTTTTAAATACAAAACTAGCAGCTTTCGTTATTGCTAAATTGGGCAAGAGTGATGTCTGTTACCGAACCATCTAAACTTGACTCTGTGTCTCAAGTTATTATTACTTTTTGACTTAAAGAGCCTATCTGTTAGAATACTTGCACAATGTAGCTGGCTGTGCACAATAGAGCTTTCAGAAAAAATATGTCCCATCATACACATATGTTTGTCAACTAAAAGATTATTTTGCAAGTAAAGAAAGTTGCAGTTTGTCGTAAAACAGTAAAGTAAAACATTTAGTTTTTGTGTGAAACCGAAGATACATCACAAGCATCAACATGTATCTTACCTGATGTCTTTTATCCAGCGACCACTGTCCTTTTGTCAGCCGGGAAACGAAAGAACAAGCAAGACCCGTTGCTTGTTTGACTACATCCCGGTACGAAACACACAGTCATCGCGTTAATTAACTTTAGCTTCAGCGGCTCTGGTTAGCTTCGTCACTAACGCAACTTTTTGGTGTGTAGTCTTTTACTTCAACAGCTTTACGACTAACTTCGTCTTTCTTGATTTGCCAAATTATCTTTGACAATTGACAAACATCATACGAGTAATTCATGGCACAATTCATACAGAAAAAATCAATTATTTGTCTCTCGACGTTGACTACCGTACATGTTATTTCGTACATTATGAACATTCTCGATATGTTTTTAGGCATTATTATGCAAGAAAACCTGATTCAAGTCATTAAACTATTGCACATTTGCATCCACATTATAATTAATAAAAACAATTTCTGAAAAACTGACAATTCATATAAACAAACCAGTTAGAGAGAGCCTCTCATGTCCAACACCAAGTCTGGTGTTAGCATTAAGTTGCACCTTCTATTTTTCATTTTGACAAAGTGATCAATCACTTGACTGCTACCAAACTTACTAAACTTGACTAAACTTAAACATACAACCCTAACCCTAACCTTCTCATCTGATAAGACAGCAAGATGGTGAAGCCTGTCAATGTTTCTGTAGCAAAGACAATGCTACATGCCACCCAGGTGGCTGCCACACTCCACCTTGGGGACTTTTACTGGGCTCCTCCAGACAAGGACACAGGGTGGTTGTGCTAGAAAACCTGTTTATTGTAAAAGTTGTAGACAATGATACATGGCCTTGTGCTCCATGTTGCCATGCAGGAGATTACCATTCCTATACTTTCTCCCTGCGCTTAGAGGTAGCTCCCTTCCTCTCTCCAATCAAATGGTATTATGATGGTATTTGTAATGCCACTTTAGACAGAAGTCTGATACTACGCCCATGTCATCCCCTGACTTCTTTATTGTGTAGATTCCGTTGTTTGTCTTGCAGACATGCCCATTTTTCAACAGTATTTGCATGGAAATGCAGATTGGACACTCGCAGTAGTGGATTAGTAGAGTTGCAATCCTGAGATAAAACGATTAAAAACTGGTATGAAGGACTGGATTGGTTATAATTGAGGCACAGAGCAGGTCAGATAATGCAGAGTCATAAGGATCATTGCAAAAGAGAGAAATCTTTACTTTATATACAACCCATCTGTAAATTATGTTGATTACACTCTAGTTTCCAATTATAGGCCTAAAAAGGATATTAGACATACCAAAAATATATACAAATCTGTAACAATTATTTAGATTCACTTGCACACAAATTGCCTTTTTTAAACCCCCCTCCAAGGAAATTAGGGACGTTAATCAGGGAGAGAGGATGATTTTAACACTGTACTTTATTTTCCGTGTATCGTGTTTGTGTGTTCGTGGGATCGACCGCCTGTAGTTTCAGGAAGAGGCTGAGAGTACAGTGGGAATGGGCGCATGTAGGCTTGGGGGTTGGGGGGGGGGGGGGTCACTCTCTCTCTGTCACTTGGACTTTACCACATCAGACTTTACCAGCCTGGTGTGTTTAGTGTTGCATCCACACCTTGGTGGGAAACCCTGTCCTCCGCTTAATTCAGGGGGAGCACTGAACAGTGGGTTGGTAAACAGAGCTCCGCTGAACGAGCAATTCCATACTGGATCGGTATCTTGATGGCTGCTTTTATTAGCTCACTGATGTTGTTCAAATCCCTGCTTGTTTTGTTGGGGCTTTTATTTTTGCCTGGCCTGGGACATATTGTAACCTTAAACAATTGGAAACTTCTAATTAATTAACTATATTTAATTACATGATTTTAATCCATATAAACTATCCATCCTTATTCAGTAATGTCCGTAATAAACAATGATTGCACATTTTAACAAGGCAGCTAAATAAAGTAGAAATAATAAATAAAATGTAATTAAAAGAATATGACTTAAGAAAGCTTATCAATCTTTTTTATGAGGAAAAAGTCAAGACAACATTATAGCATTTAACGTATTGACAGTTGTGTTCTTTGAAAGGACAGGGTTGCTTTTGTCTGACAGGTGAAAATAGTGTGTCGGTAACTGACACAAACAAACATGCAACCAGGCTAACCATGCTAACCCAGCTATTCTCTAATGGCTTCACAACACACAGAACACAAGGACAGCTATACTGCTAATGTCTATAGCTAATACTGCTATACTGTGTGTGTGTGTGTGTGTGTGTGTGTGCGCGTGTGTGTGTGTGTGTGTGTGTGTGTGTGTGTGTGTGTGAGAGAGAGAGAGAGAGAGAGAGAGAGAGAGAGCGAGAGAGAGAGAGAATAAGAGTGTGTGTCTCCTAGATGGCTCGTCTCATCATGTTTAGACATATGTTGAGTTTTATTTCACTGAGACATCAATCCTTCTAGCCAGCTGTTAGGACAGCTGCTTACGCTCCCCCTTCTATCTCTCTCTCCCCCTTCCCTCACCCTCCCCCCTCTCCCCTCCCCCCTCTCCCCTTCCCCCCTCTCTCTGTCTCTCCTTATCTATCTCCCTCTCTCTCCATCTTTATTTATCTCTCTCTGACCCTCTCTCTCTCTCTGCTCCTCTCTCTATCTTTGACACGCAATGTCCCTCTCATTATATATTTCTACCTCAGTTATTAATAAATTATTGAAATAATTGTTTCACGCATTCATTGTTTTATACATGTTATTCTTTCTTTCGTTTTTCATACTGTTGATTAAAACATTAGCCTAAACATTAGTGTGCATGTGTAACATTCCATGCGCATGTGTGTTTATACAAGTGTTTAGTGTATGTGTATTACATAGAAAATTGTGTGTACTTAAGACAGCAATTAAAAGTAAGAGATAGAGAGAGGGGAGTGAGACCGACCTGGCATCACTGTTGTTCTTGGCAGTGTCTTCAGTAATTTTTTTATTCCTGCTTGCCTTAGACAAACACACACAGACACCCACACACATGCAAGTGCACACACACACACACACACACACACACACACACACACACACACACACACACACACACACACACACACACACACACACAGACACACATACAGTAGGTTGCCTGCGGCTTATGTAAAAAATCCCAAACAGTGTGTCTTGGCAGCATGTCTCAGAGACAGGTGATTCACTTGTTTACCCTAAAACATGAACTAGTTGTGATAACCACACACCCAAACACTCACACACCCAAACACACTAACACCAACACACACTAAATAAAGAATTTTTTATTTCACCGGTTAGTAAGCCGGTCGAATTTCTTGTGGACATTTATTGATGAGCGTAAAGATTTTAGACTATCTGGAGCTCACGTGATGAAAATTAAGAGATTATATGAGACGATAACTTGCTTTAAAAAAATGCAGCGGTTAAGAATCCAATGCGGTCTTCATACCTTTATCTGCAAGACTTTCATGCCTACTGTGAGGATGAGTGGTACACTCTTGTTTATTTTTCTGTTGTATCCTCTTTCTCTTCTCTTTTACTCCCAACCCCCCTCCTTCTCCATTCTTCTCCTCCAACCTCTCCATCCCCTCAATCAGTCTTGGAAGTGTGTGTGTGTGTGTGTGGGTGGGGGGGGCTTGTGGACTGAGAGGAATTTTTATCCACACTCCAATCTAAACAGCACTTGAACCTCGACACGCGGACACACACGGTCACAGGGACATAGAGCCATCTAGGGTAAAACATCTCTCCCCTGCTCCTCATCTTTACTCCTCACCTCGCATCCCATCTCCTCTCCTCTCCTCTCTATTCAACTCCTAACCTCTCCTTTTCTCACCTCACCCCTCCACTCTTTTTCTCCTCTCCTTCTCTCCTCTCCTTCTTTCCTTTCCCATCCTCTCTCCCTTTATTTGTTTATTGCTACAGAGCTATAAATCGTACATACAAGTATACATGCAAGTGTACACACACACACACACACACACACACACACACACACACGCATACACACACACACATATACACACACACATACACACACACACACACACACATATACACATATACACACACACACACATACACCCACCCACACACACACACGCACACACACACACACACACACACACACGCACACGCACACACACACACACACACACACACACACACACACACACACACACACACACACACACACACACACACACACACACACACACACACACAGGCTCCCAGTTGACTTATGCAGCTGAGTCACAGGGTTACAGGTTCTATTTCTTCTCCTAAGTGCTGCCATAAATTCTGCTGCTTGATTCTGTTTTGCACACAAATGCATATCATACATCTGCCCTGGATGGCTACAAAGAGAATGCTTCCTTCAATTCTCTCATGTTGTAAATATCAGTCAAACAAACTCCTGGGTCCCAGATTCTCGGCTGCCCACCCTGGCGTCAGGTATATCTGAGGCTTGTGATATTAATGATATAACATACTATCAGTTATGGTATTGGTGGCTGCTGTGGAAGACACTTTCATTATCTTTGTGTTGGTGGGGAGGGGGGCTGCTGAAGTTAGAAAGTCGCCGTTCCTTGCCCCCCTCCCCCCACCCTTTGTTTACGCTGCACACCATGTGACCTGGCCCGCTTGCATTAACTTATTTACAATAATCATAATCCAACTGTAAACAGATTTTTAATGGACCCCATGAGGAAGTGGGACTTGGGGAATGGGAGGAGGGGGGGCGGTGGGATCCATGTCCCATGACCACACAATGGACTCATATACGCAGCACAGCCACTTAACATTAAGCCCCTCACAATGCTGGCTGTGGGTGCCTATAGCTCCTTTTTGTCAGGACACAAATGCCACAAGCGGGTTATTGTCTGACCGGGCCCGGGCCAAATCAGGCGGGCCCTCAAGGGCCGCCGTTCTCCAGTGGGAGAAGAAGACCCAAGAATGTCTTCCTTTCAGATTTGTAGTAGTGTTATTTAAAAAAACAATTATAACCATGGTGACTTCAGCCTCAGCCCGGCTGGGTGTGTGACCATGACACTATTCAAGGCACACACACACACGCACATACACACGCAAATGTACACGCACACACACACACACACACACACACACACACACACACACACACACACACACACACACACACATACATACACACACAAATGCAGATGGGAGTGCCTGGTATGGATTATATATGAGTGGCACGATCTAGATAGCCCATTCTTGTGTGTGTTGATTTGAAGCATTGGATACATGTATGAGCAAGTACACAAATCAACACTCGAAACTGCAATGCTAATTCTCTTAGACACACAAACAAACTTGCATTTTGATCAACTTTTACGGTTGCAGCGCTAATTTTCAACAACAGAAAAGAATAGTTTCACAGAGGTTTCCAGCAGGCCTCTGAACAAACGGCAGCTTATTAATGTTGTGAAACCACGGGTCTGTCCTGGCCCTTAACCCCAGGCAATAAGACACATTGTAAAGAGATGTTGGTGAAGACAAGAAGAAAGAGAAACTGGGAGAACAAAGGAGACATTCTGCTTCCATCAGCTGACCGATTTGCTTTTATTTTTCTCAGACAAAGTTGGAGAGGAATCTATTCTATGATTTTACAACCTTTGAACAATGCCCCATCTGCGCCTGTAACCCTGAAAACTAGGGATGGATTGATGTCAACTGACACATTTCTCCATCTCTTTCTGTCTCTATCACTCTTTTTCGTTCTTTCTCTCTTGTTCATGTTTTTCTTCTGGGTCTATCTATCGATCTCCGCAGAGTCCATGTGTATGGAGGGGCTCCTCTCAAAGGACTGGAAGGAGCACGTTGATCAGCTCAATGCCAACAGACTCCTGGGAGAGGTCAAAGGTAAGACTTTCAATTACAATTTTCTACTTCCATCACCAGGAAGTAGAAAAGACTGCGCACAAATAGAGGAGATGGGAAATAAATAATGTATATGGAACATTTAGTGTGTGTGTGTGTGTGCATGTGTGTGTTTGTGTGTGTGTGCCTGAGTTGGTCTGAGTGTGTGTGTGTCTAAGTGTGTGTGCGTGGTATGTGGTGTGTGTGTGTGTGTGTGTGTGTGTGTTTGGGTGTGTGCGTCTGTCTGAGTGTGTGTGTGTGTGTGTGTCTGTCTGAGTGTGAGATTGTGCGTATGTGTGTATGTGCGTGTCTTTATTAAAAATCATTTTTTTTTAATTAGGTCCATAGCAAAGGAAGCAATGAATGATGAAAGAAGCAAGAAGAATGTTGCAACAGACATTCAAACGCACCATAGAAGGTTGTTGAGATAAAATGAATAAAACAAAGCGGTGTACAGCAGGAGAGACTGGCTGACCTATGTTGATGTGTGTTTATGTTTGTGCGTCAGCGACCATTCCACTAACAGCTATTAATTTGTGCATAGTCCTATTTCCACGAAAAATTATCCAACTCTTTTGTAATGCTCTTTTCCCCCTTGGACACCGGCGGGTTTATTTTTGCTCTATCTCTGTCCTTACAAAAAAGTAGCATCTCTCTCTCTCTCTCTCGCTCTCTTAATCTCCACTTCACTTCCTTCATCTTCTCCAATGTTTACGGACGGGGTGTGTGTGACCATTATATCCACACATCTAACAAGCCATATCATGACATACACACACACACACACACACACACACACACACACACACACACACACACACACACACATACACACAAATGCAAACACCTACGGACACCTACAGCAAAGATATTGTTCACATTTTCTTCTTAACACAAGTGCACAGACATTTATTCATACACACACAACAATTCACGTAAGAAGATAAGAAGATAATATCTTTTTTACCTTCATTTGATAAGACAAGATAGAGATGTTTGGCTTGGTGATTGAGTGAGTGAGTGAGTGAGTCACCCTAGATCTTGGTCACCCAAATTAATGTTTCTGTGAGATGAATATTTGTGTTTTCTGTCTGTGTTCATAGATCATATGAGAGAGAGAGAGAGAAAGAGAGAGGAATGAGAGAGAGAGAGTTAGAGAGAGAGAGACCGAGAGATGTGTCTGTTGATATCAATTCATCCCTAGTGTTTGTCCCTAGTGATTTTCCCTGGTACTCAAATTAATAGATTTGTTCAAAAGTAATTAGGGATGGTTGTCTTGTCAACGTATATGATCACTTAAAGATTTCCAAATTCTAAACTTTGACTTATCTTATCTTGGACTTCAGACAAGTCAAAGAGAGACATGACAACTCAACCATATCGTCAGCCCTTCACAGTTTGATTGAAAACAAGACCATCACAACAGAATGTAAAACATGGAATAGGGGACTTCCTGTAATGGCTGTGCTGGTCAACAGGGGGGACGGGCAGAAGATAGGGTTTGTATGGAGTGGATGGTGGGATAGGAGCAGAAGAGGAGCAAAGGAGAATAGGAGCAGGGTAGGGTAGTCTAGATAGAATATGGTCTTGGAGCCAGAACCAATGATCGGGAGGTCATTGTGGGAACAGTGAAAAAGAATGCAGGAATGAAAGAAGAGAAGAGAAGAGGAGAATGTTTCCTTTGATACGGGGCTGCTGAAGGGTAATTGTGTATGTGTGTGTGTGTGTTTGTGTGTCTGTGTGTGTGTGTGTCTGTGTGTGTGGCAGTGAGGGGCCGGTATTGGGGCTCTTGTACAATTGGGACCCTGCAGGACTACAATGGAGACTCTGTTAGTATGCAGGTAGTGTTAGGGCCACCCTGCAATCTCCATATGTGGCCCCAGGGCAAGACCTAGCCACATACACACACACACACACACACACACACACACACACACACACGCATGCACGCACGCACACACACACACACACACACATATACACACACACTCATACACACATACATACACATACACATTCACAGACACACACACAAACATGGACACAATCACATCAACAAAACAAGAGAAACTTACACGCACCCTCTGTGGAGTGTAACTTTACACAAATAACAAAAGACGCAGACACACAACTTTGTGTGTATCCACCTTTTTCCCACAGACAGAACTCCATTTGAAATTTCAAACAACAACACTAAAAATGCACATACACACCCACACACAAACAAACACACAAACACACACACACACACACACACACACACACACACACACACACACAATCACACTAAATATAGCTCTCCCAGATCCCTGTGTGTTATGCTTCATGTAGCTGATGTGAATGCCCTAGTTGATTACTGTGTTTATCGTTAAACTTCTATCATTAGGAGGCTATAAAATTAGCTCTTTAACCAATATCTGCATATGTGGTTAAGCGCCTTAGATAGGGGATTGTTCATTCTGCTGTGGATTGTGCTGTCATAGCGAGCTCATTGTCCCATAGACCCAGTGAGAACAAACTGGAATAACTGTTTTATTTTTCATTAGTGTGGTTGCAAAGCAAGCCACACTATTGTTATCATGTTTCTTTTATTCTTTTTCTTTTATTCTTCCGCCTCATTTTCAGTAATTATCTCCTACAGTTTTGGATGTATCAACACCAAACTAATGCCCAAAAAAGTGGGCATATATCAGTGCAGAGTGCTATTCCTAAAATTGAAAAGCTATTTTTTACTTTTTTATAATTTACTATTAATAATAGTATTATATAAT